>JBBBDQ010000964.1:1212500-1372500 GCA_037127315.1 Ascarosepion bandense
TATTTCTAGCATTATCAATAAATACAAAGAGGCAACTTAAAAATTAATATATGGAACGGAAAGAAAATCTGTAAAATGTATTAATGCGTCCGTCGATTAATTTATATGTTGAATAAAGTGGTTCGAATGAAATACAATTTTGTCAAGAAATTTAACTTGTGAATCGTTTTTCAAATTAGTGCCAAAATGTAAGAATGCGTTTATCGATTTTCTGGAGAGACTAGAAAAGAATTTATGGATTGCAGAAAATGTTTAATAAAAGGAAAGTTTATGAACGCCATGACGGTTGAAAATGCGGTTTCAAAATCTTCGTTTCTTTTTGCTTTTTAACAGCGACATTCAAGATTTTCTTTAACATCACTATTATAAAGGCGCTCAAACCGCCGTATATAGACGGGTATGAGTCGAGGCTTTAGTATTAAATGTCAGGCAAAGTCTAACGACTAGGTCATGTACTGTTACTAGAAGATTTAGATTGAAATTTGGCATAACATGAACAAGGGTAAGAACAACTTTTAACTTTAGAAATTAAATAATATATTCTATTTAACACCAGTCAACGATGAAAGCCTAAAATGAAACATCATTTTTCACGAAAAACAGTGTAGCGCCTTGGGCAGATGACGATCACCAGCTATTATTTGAAAAAAACAGATGTTCCGCTAAACTTCCGAAGTTAAAATGTAACTTATTTTTATCATCTTCTGTTGAAGTGCCATTAAACATAAAATAAAATCAAGGTAAATTTCCATGGCATTTTTTCGTCTTCCGTTTATTTAATAAAAAATATGAATTGGCCGAGTTTAATTTAATAGATTACAACAACGGAAGTTTTTTTGCTGAAACTTACTTTTTCAGCATTTGCTGCTGAAAAATAGTGAATGCTCTACTATAAATGGATATAAAAAGTTCCCGGACTCATCTTAGTGAAATCCTAGAAGTATCTTCGAAGTCTCTTCATCATCTATTTGCTTGTGTAATCAAGACGTTGCTCAAAAGTATGAAGAAAGAATGGGAAATATTCCTTCACAAGGTCAATTTTTGAATATCTATCTATCTATCTATCTATCTATCTATCTATCTATCTCAGTGAGTTATTAAATATATATATATATATATATATATATATATATATATATATATACGACAAATAGAATAAGTAAAGAACAAGTAGAGGAAAAGGTGTCTTTAATCTTACATGTTTCATTTTAACAAGCTTCTTCAGAGATTTTTTAAACACGAAAAGTCGTCTCAAAAATATTTTTAAAGCTATCACGCGACGCACGTGGCTGGGCATCGCATGAATATCTGTCTATTAAAAAACTTCCAAAATTCCAATTCCACTTTTTAATAATGTAAGGGCGATGGTAAGAGAAAGTTATTTGAGATATAGTGTCTTTCATATAGCCAGATGCCTTTGATATTATGATTTAAATAGTATATATATATATATATATATATATATATATATATATATATATATATATTCCATTGGTAAACGAGTTATTACGCGACCCAAGTTTCTACAATGAGTGGTGTCTTCAGGCGATTTGCAATAACTGATTTTACCGTTTACCTTTTTTTTTAATAATCAGTTATTACAAATCACCTGAAGACATCACTCATGGTAGAAACCTGGGTCGCGTAATAACTCGTTTACAAATGGAAAATATTCAAAAGTTCTACAATATAAATATATTGAACACTTTTTAAAACAAATGTGCACTGGTCTAATTTTATTATGACCAAAATCTAAGAAATTAAACAATATATATATATATATATATATATATATATACATATATATATATATATATATAACCTTCATGTGTTGTTGCTTACGACTGACAATCGTATATTGTTGGTTATACTTTAATAGAATATATATTGGGAGAAAATATTTCAACTTAAAAAATTCTGTTCAAAAGATACAGATATAAACAGATATTACATAATTCAAATGATAAGATAAAGAACAAATAGCAAACGTTTAGCAATCTAACATTTTTCAATTTTATTAAAACTTCATCAGAGAATGAGACATGGACAAAAAGAAGAAAGGAATTCTGATATTTTTATTTTTATGTTGTTTGATTTTCATTGCTTAATCAAGTTTCATGTGCATTAAACTTATTAAAAAAACCTTAGTACATTTTATGGCGTTCAAGGAAAAACGAGGCGACTCTTTGAAACTCCAAAAAATTAATGAATTTCAAGCCCAACAAAAAAAGCCTAATAATAAAAGCGAAATATTTTTCCTTGTAAATAAGTGTATATAACAATTCTAGGAAACTTTGCAATAACATTAACAATCATAAGTATGAATTCTGATCGTTATCAGAAGTGGGTAAAAATGAAAAAAATTGAAATCGATAACTTTTCCATTTCACTGGAACAGACGTAAAACGCTTTTGTTACCCATCTTTCTTTCTTTCTTTTTTTCTTTCTTTCTTTCTTTCTTTCTTTATTTCACTTTCTGAATGAAATCAAGTAGTGTCTTTTTCCCCTCTTTCAAAATGGAACAAACAGTCCATTATTTATGAGATATTGGCAAGAGATGATAATACTTCTGTATTTCTTTCTTTCTTTCTTTCTTTCTTTCTTTCTTTCTTTCACTTTCTGAATGAAATCAAGTAGTGTCTTTTTCCCCTCTTTCAAAATGGAACAAACAGTCCATTATTTATGAGATATTGACAAGAGATGTTAAATACTTCTGTATTTCCTTCTTTCTTTCTTTCTTTCTTTCTTTCTTTCTTTCACTTTTTGAATGAAATCAAGTAGTGTCTTTTTCCCCTCTTTCAAAATGGAACAGTTCATTATTTAGGAAATATTGGCAGGAGATGTTAAATACTTCTGTATTTCCTTATTTCTTTCTTTCTTTCTTTCTTTCTTTCTTTCTTTCTTTCTTTCCAACCCCCAGTCTTACGAATATTTCTCTTGGTCTTGATTTAAAAATCATTCAGCGAATGATTTTATTTTAGTTAATTTATGGTATTTTCTTTTTTTTTTTTTTCGATAGTGTGCACTTGAAAATTGACGCTTTTACTGCAGTCATCCTCGTTCTCGGCTTTTCCGATGTGATCAATGTGTAGTATCTGTTCATATCAACTTAATCTGATTATCTCTCCACTGATATCTCCCCATTTTTCTCTCTTTCATTTGTTTGGGAATAACATAATAGCTAACTTTTCTTCCTGGCACAGTCTACATATTTTACCACCGCTGTAAGGCTTGGCTGTTTTCATTATACTCCACGTTATGTCTGAGTTTTTCCATATTTTAGTTTCAATTTTCATACGTGGCTAGCCAATTTTGTACAACTTTTTAATTTTCTAGTTTAAATATAGATCTGTGATTGAACTATCCACCCTTAAAAGTATCTTTGGTTGATCCCAAATATATATATTTTTGACCATTTAGGTCATATATTTTGCTTCTGTAAATGACTTATTTTGTATTACAAAGTCCTTGAAGTGGGCATTTACTTTTGTCCCTGCAGGTACATTCCTTATTGATGATCTTGTTTTGTACGTTGCTATTTGGAGTATAGTGAAAGCAGACAAGCCTTACAACGGCGTCAAATTATGTCGACTGTGCGAGGAAGAAAAGTTAGCTATTATGTTATGAAAGAAGAGAAATTATGATTCAGTGTAACCATACCATAAAATACCTATTAGAGTCATACAATCATGGACGAAAACGTTATAACTTCTTTTAAAAATTGCGCGTCCATAAAAATTCCGGTTACGTGAGCGTTCTTAAAAAAAAAACGGTAAAATAATTTATTGCAAATCGCATGGAGGCATCACATAGTAGAAACCTAGGTCGCGTAATAATTCGTTTGTAAATGAATATATATATATATATATATATATATATATATATATATATATATATATATATATAATCTTCTCAAATATTTGGCCGCCATTTCTCACGGCAGGGGTACACTAGTAATAGGATATTTATTGCACGCTCGCACATACATACACGCACATGCACAGTCACACGCGCGCGCACACGCACAAACACACACACACACATATATATATATATATAAATATATATAGTCTGTGTGTGTGTGTGTGTGTGTGTGTGTGTGTGTGTGTGTGTGTGTGTGTGTGTGTGTGTGTGTGATAAATATATATTAATAACAAGCAGCGATACTGTCAGGTTTAAAACGTTAAGGGCTCTTTTAATGGTTTTTAAAAATACAATAAACCTTTATGTCTTCTAATATACGTTTCATAAAAGTGAACATTCTTTCCAATGTCTTTGTACAAGATTAACTCTTTAAAAAACAAAGCAAGTCATAAAAGAATTTATGAAACCTTTGCATCAAATAAAACAAAAACTATCGTTTACTTTTAAAAGACATAAACAGTATCTAATGTTGTCCGATTGGAACATGGAAAGGAAAAATATTTGCTTAAAAACAGACGATGGCAGAGAAATGAAAAAGATTGATATTAATGAAGAAAAGAAGCGAGAAAAAATGACAAAAAAGAAACAAAATGAAAATGGCGGCTAAAACACACGGCGCCGCGATTGGCTGAGCCTTAGACGACACAAATCTGCAACTAAATTGAGCCCTTGCCTGACGCAAGATCCAAGCAAGTTGAATAACTTGCTTTTTTTTTGTTTGTTTTGCACATATGTTGTTCTTTTGTCTAAGCTCAGATTTACGTCTGTCACTGCAGTGAATACTTTCTTTTTATAACTGGCAAATGCTTGTCATCTCCCTGTAGGGTTTCTTTTCACTGTTTTTGTTTGCATGCCTCAATACATTGGCCGGCAAGACTCTTCGTTGGAGACTTGTCACTCCACAGCTTCCCCGATCAAGTCAAAACGGAAGGTCATAGCAGACATTAGGTTGCCTCTCTATAGGAAAACAAACTCGTTGAGTTGTGAGCTTAACTTACACTATGTTCAACGAAGGAAAAAATACACAAATCGACTAAAAGATAAAGATGCTACATTTAGAATATGTAAGTAAAATAATAACTATCAAAATTATATCTGTAATCCTTAATATTATTATTGTTGTTGCTGTTACAATATCAGGCGGAAGATCAATAATGACAGACAGAATAGTGAGGAAATTTATGGTGAATAATTTAGAGTTGTTTAACAATTGACTCCCAGTGAGTCACTAATTATTATTATTATTGTTGTTATTGTTATTCTTGTTGTTGTTGTTGTTGTTGTTGTTGTTGTTGTTGTTGAGTGAGCAAGAAGCATAAATAATGACGCGTGGATTCAAATTTATAAATATATACTACCTTGTTATATATATATATATATATATATATATATAATCGGAATTGATAACGTTACAAAGACCAAAATAAATAACTAAAAAACTAAGAGATTAAACACAACAAGCAGATTTAGCCACGTTCAAGAGTTAGAAAAAGGTATAAGGGACATGCAAGAAACGTCCATTAAATTGGAAGGAAGTATAGTGTCCCACAACAGAAAACCAGCTATCTCTATAACTGCACCGAAACCATACTTGAATATATTAAAAAAAAAAAAAAAAAAAAAAAAACAGAAAAATTAGCAGCACACTACAGCCCTAGAAAATATACTACGAATACCCACTGAACGGTAAATGTCTTGACGATAATGTAATATACAAACCCAGAATATAGATTAAGCCTTACTCTTTTTTAATGTTCTACTGTTTTACCTTATTAATGTTTATTTAATATGTACATATATGATCTGTGTTTTTTACAACCACTGTAGCAAAAATTAAAATTTCATCGTGTTTAGTGTTCATATTAAATATATAAATTGTAATAGAAAAATGGACAAATTGTTGACAAATGGAGGTCAATTTAAAAGGCGTGTTTAAAGTTTTGTCCTGTCTATAAGGAAATACATAAATAGAAGAATATTGTACCCACACGTGTCGTATTCATGAATGTAAATAAGTATTAATTATAATTTCAAAAGGAAAACAATGAGAACCGACCACAGTTTCCTTCTTTACACGCACAAATACGTGACATTCTCATTATTGTACAAGCGGTTCACACAGACAGATCGTCGACACGTGCGTCAACAAAAGTTTCGTCTCCGCTTACATTTCCGGCCATAATAGTAAAATTATCTGTTAATACTCAACAAAAATTCGAAATAAGAAAACCCCAGGGATTTTTTTTATTTTTCCAACTCAATTATCTGGACATCATCTACATCAGCAAGCTCCGACCCTCGACTACATCAAGGATTTTTGTCCGGACCCCCAACTATACACCTGGACACTAATTATTTAATTCAAGTGGCAGAAAAAATATCAGTGGAAGTTAATCGACTTACAATCCGACGATTTTTTAATAAAAATGTAATTCCGAATCCACTGCTGATTTCTAGAAGAAATATATTTTATCTAAGGGAAAATATAAAAGCCTATTGAATAATCCGAAAATGATGGTATCTCTACTTGGAAGAAGTACATATGCTTGTGAACAACATTTTTCGAAAATTATCTAGACTAAAAGTCATTTCTGAACAAGGTTGGGTGATGACCAAGGTTGGGTTTTGCTCCTATCATCGACAAATACAGGGTGTACCATTAAGACGGATCAAAGTTAGCAGTAAATAAAACAGTGTTATTGGTGAAAATTTATTGATTTCACTAATGAATAATGTTATTTAAGTCATTACAGTAGTGTGTGAAAAATAATATTGCCCAAGGCTTCGGCGACACACCTCCACTCGATGGTTAAAATTTTTGATGACGTTCCTCGATCTCACCAATATGCCTTATTATCTGATTCTTCAGCTGTTGAATTTTTGTTGGCTTGTTGGCATTGACCTTACTTTTGAGATGACCCCAAATGAAGAGATCTGAAGTCGCGTGATAATGATGGTCAACCGACATCACTGTTTCGAGAGAACGCGACCTGGGGACTTCTCATTCAATAAAGCCATTGCTACATTGGCTGTGTGGCATGTGGCGCCATCCTGTTGGAACCACAAATCTTTGACATCTATAGCATTCAATTCGCCATGACTCATATAACATGAGCCAATAGTGACATCAATAAAATTTTACCAATAACACTGCTTTATTTACTACTAACTTCGATCTGCCTTAAAGGAACGCCCATATTTCATCTGATATGGAGAAGTTATCGAGTAATCAGCAAAAATAAGTGTCTCATTAAATAATTCGCTATTTCTAACTGTGTTTTGTTCCTAGTAAAGAATTCGGATTTTTTACTTGATTGCGTTAGTTGTTATCCTGTTATTTCTACATTAAAATAAGGAACCTTGTTTAAATCATTTAATATTAACGTTCTTGGTTCTTGTTTCTTGTTTAAACCTTCATACCAAGTCAGCCTTCTGGACGGAGCGGTCTGAAGTCGAGACAAGTAATATAATAGCCCTCCCCTGAGACACTGCAAAGCTGTCTAACCTGCTCTCTCTAAAATTTTGCATACCTGCAGATTCTACAAGTATATATTTTTTACGTGTTGGAAGTTTTAACTTTAATAAAATGATTTATCAAAACAGAGCTAAATCACAAACAAATATTTAATTTACGAAACACAAAATAAAATATATACAAGTATACAATTATAGCATTCAAACAGAAAACATAAGGTTTACTGGCGAAGTGTTACGAAGGAGAAGGAAAGCGAGGGAGCCAAGTAACTTTACCACGTTAGGGCTAGCAAAGTAATCTAAATGCTATTACTGGAAATCCTCAAATATATGTGTATAAAGAATAATTTTTAGTTTGGTTAATGAAAATATTCAGAAACCCTATTTACCTATTTAGTTCCATGAGATTCTCTTTTGGGTTTTTGTTGGTCGGCAACTTTTAATGGAGATTTTTTCGGCTGGATATAAAAATCCAAGAATCAATGCCGGAGTTAATAATGCCAGAAATTCCTTTTTTACTACGGACAACTTACTTCAAAACCCCTATATTTAGGAGCTAGCACCTAATTAGCATATTTCTCGAATCATCTAGATTTGTCTCGAATATACTGCAATGATCTAGAATCTTTCAAATGTTCTATTTCTAATTTCTCTATTTTACAACTACTTTATAAATGACAACTGTTTTGTATTAACAAGTAGGGCTCAGTAGACTCCCTTACTATAACGTTAAAACTTTTTGTTGACTTTATTAATATTTTTTATATAGAAATGCATCCTCGTAACAGTGTAAACAAAAAAGAAAAGGAAATTGTATGATTTTTTTCATATGCATTAACAGTTAGCAATTGTAAAAAAAAAATCGCCTTTTCTTTAAAAAATTATATAAAACTAATCAATCAGCTAAATGTACGTATTACTTTTCCAGGGAAGATCATTTTTTCCGCTGATATTGAGATGTGCAAAGAATAGCGAATATTTTCAAACACACTAGGTATTTTTAAAACAATGGATCCATCGGGAAATTGACAGTCTATTTTAAAAACGCAATTAAAATTTTAATGCTTTAAGACGCAACACGTTGCTGTTAATTGGAACACGTTATTTCGTTCATGTCTTTCACCTACAAATTCAAGTGAAGGGAAAGCTGAAATTATAAAAACAAAGAACACATCTGATGTTTCAAACTTTGATAGCATTGAACACCTTTAAATAAAAAAAATTGACACGGTGTTTAATGCACGACGCAGGTGTATATATTATCTAATAAATATTAAGAATAATAAAAACTACTGCAAACCTCGACTAAAAGATCTAAACGGATCTGAACTAGAACAATCTGAACTAGAACACACACACGTGTGTGTGTGTGCGCGCGCGCGTGCGCGTGTGTGTGTGTGTGTGTGTGTGTGTGTGTGTTTAATATTTTTATAGTATTTTTATAATTTTTTAATAAGATCGTTATCCAAATCAAAAAAAATGTGGATAAACTGTCTAAAACATGTATTTCGTTGATTTTTTTTGTTTTTATCCTCACAACAATTAACAAAAAGAAATTAAGGGTTCTATTGACGAAATACTATTTGCTACATCCAGGTATTTTAAGAAAACTACAGAATTCTATTTTATTTTTAAAAAATACCCATATTGCATAAGTAGTATCATTTGTAAAATCACAGATCGACTTACCCGAAAAACCATAGATTAAATTTGTGACACTGTTTCTCGCTGATATGTATATGTTTGGTTTGGTTTGGTAAATCCGCAGCTATGAAAGTCGGCTCTCTGTGCAGGACCCGGACATTCTTTCCGCCTGAATCTATCCTGCAATTATATAAATCCACCATCCGCCCGTGTATTCAGTACTACTGCGACATCTGGTCGGGTGCCCCTTCTATTCTCCTCGGGGTTCTTGACAAAATACAGCGAAGAATCTGTAATGTGATTGATACCGACTTGGCTGACCGCCTGCAGTATCTCTCTCACCGGCGTGACGTGGCATCCCTGTGCCTCTTCTATAAATACTTTCATGGCTTCTGCTCTGACGAACTTAAATCACTAGTGCCCCCTAGATGTGAATTTGTACGAGATACTAGATTGGCAACTAGGTCTCACCCTTTTACAGTGAAACCGATGAAATGTAACCGCAATTTCTACTACAACAGCTTCTTTCCGCGCACTTCCCGCCTGTGGAATTCCCTACCGCATGCTTGCTTCCCCGACGGCTACAACCTCCAGGAGTTTAAATGTAAGGTCAATAGACACCTCCTAACACACTAACACACACCCACTCTCTCCAACTCTCTCCCTATGTACATCCTAAGTCGTCTATCACCCTCCTTCTGACCAAGTCCACAATATCCCCACTAATAAACAAATTTGAGGTCCTCACCTCCCCAGCGGACAAGGCTGAATGCTTTGCCTGCAGATTCACGAATAATTCGAGACTGGACTCGTCTGGAGTTTCTACACCCGACTTCCCACCTAGAACTGATGCTCAACTGAATGACGTCCATATTACACCCTCGCTTGTCTCTAAGATAATCTCAAAACTTGACCCTCACAAAGCGAGCGGAGGGGACGGAATCCCAATCATAGTCTTAAAGAAATGTGCTCCCGAACTTTCCTCTGTACTTTCTAAGCTCTACAACTCCTGCCTATCTGCTTCCTGCTTTCCTTCCTGTTGGAAATCTTCCTCTGTAGTTCCTATATTTAAAAACACTGGAGAACCATCGGACCCCGCTAATTACCGACCTATCAGCCTTCTTCCGATCTTCGGCAAAGTGTTCGAAGCCATTATCAACGCCGAGGTCGTTCAGCATCTCACAGCCCACGGGCTCCTCTCAGACAAACAATATGGCTTCCGCTTCACCAGGTCTACTGCTGATATGCTAACGACCATCACCGAGTACATATATCAGGCACTCGATAGGAATGGTGAAGCCCGAACGGTTGCCTTGGATATCTCTAAAGCGTTCGACAGAGTTTGGCATGCTGGCCTTCTATGGTATAACTGGACAATTGTTTGAACTAATCCAGTCATTCCTATCTAACCGCGCATTGAATGTTTTTTTTTTTTTACATAAGCTCACATCGCGAATTACAATAAAGAACGACTAATAATACCACTAATATTAATTTCTCTCTCTCCGTTGTATTTTTTTTTAATCGTGTCACCCCGAGCAAGGCATTCCACTGCCACTATAGCGCAGGGAGTTACATAGAGGGATTGGGTATAGGAATTTTTTTTTTAATCATTTCACCCCAAGCAAGGCATTCCACTGCCACTATTGCGCTTGGGGCTACATAGGGGAAGGTAAATTGGCAGAGTGGTTAGATATAGGAAATGTTAGAAGGAAGGTGATAGATGGGTAAGGATACCGAGGATGATGGTTGGGCAGATGGGAAGAGTGTTTGAAAGAATGGGAGCGAGTTAGTGTATTAGAAGGTGTCTACTGACCTTACATTTAAACTCCTGGAGATTGTAGCCGTCGGGGAAGCAATCATGTGGAAGGAAATTCCACAGTCGGGAAGTGCGAGAAAAGAAACCGTTGGAGTAGAAGTTGCGGTTGCATTTTATCGGTTTCACTGTAAAAGGGTGGGATCTATCTGCTAATCTAGTTTCTCGTGCAAATTCGTATCTAGGAGGCAGCAGTGATCCAAGTTCATTGGAGCAGAAACCGTGAAAGTATTTATAGAAGAGACACAGGGAAGCCACGTCGCGCCGGTGAGAGAGAGACTGCAGGCGGTCTGCCAAGTTGGTATCGATCACATTACAGACCCTCCTCTGTACTTTGTCGAGAAGCCCGAGGAGAATAGCAGGAGTACCCGACCATATATGGCAATAGTATTCATTGCACGAGCGGATGGTAGATTTATAAATGTGCAGGATAGATTCAGACGGAAAAAACTTCCGGGACCTGCACAGAGAACCGACTTTCATAGCAGCGGATTTAGCAATGGATTCGATATAGTCATTCCATTTGAGGTCCGCTGTAAGTGTGAGACCAAGGAGGCGTAGTGTTTTACTCTCTGGGAGGCAAGCCTGGTCCATGCTAATGGGAGGTAGGTGCGATTGTCTATGATGGCTAATTGATAGTAGCTTTGTTTTAGAAGCATTAAAGCTAATGAGCCATTTCTTACCCCAGTCCACTACGGATTGGAGGTCCTTTTCAAGCTCGGCTGCAAGGTTAGCTTTGTCGCCTACACCAGATTTTTGGTCGAGGCTAGAGTAAACTGTGGTGTCATCGGCGTACATACCTACTTGGGATATTATGGAATCAGGGAGATAGATCATTAATGTATATCAGAAAGAGCGTAGGACCTAGGATAGAGCCTTGAAGGACACCTGCGTTCGTATGGTAGTTCTGGGAGGCATGTCCGTTTAATACCACCTTCATTGTTCGGTTAGAGAGGAATGCTTTCCTGCCTGTTGGAAATCTTCCTCTGTAGTTCCTATATTTAAAAACACTGGAGAACCATCGGACCCCGCTAATTACCGACCTATCAGCCTTCTTCCGATCTTCGGCAAAGTGTTCGAAGCCATTATCAACACCGAGGTCGTTCAGCATCTCACGGCCCACGGGCTCCTCTCAGACAAACAATATGGCTTCCGCTTCACCAGGTCTACTGCTGATATGCTAACGACCATCACCGAGTACATATATCAGGCACTCGATAGGAATGGTGAAGCCCGAACGGTTGCCTTGGATATCTCTAAAGCGTTCGACAGAGTTTGGCATGCTGGCCTTCTATGGTATAACTGGACAATTGTTTGAACTAATCCAGTCATTCCTATCTAACCGCGCATTGAAAGTTTTTTTTTTACATAAGCTCACATCGCGAATTACAATAAAGAACGACTAATAATACCACTAATATTAATTTCTCTCTCTCCGTTGTATTTTTTTTTAATCGTGTCACCCCGAGCAAGGCATTCCACTGCCACTATTACGCTTGGGGCTACATAGGGGAAGGTAAATTGGCAGAGTGGTTAGATATAGGAAATGTTAGAAGGAAGGTGATAGATGTGTAAGGATATCGAGGATGATGATTGGGCAGATGGGAAGAGTGTTTGAAAGAATGGGAGCGAGTTAGTGTATTAGAAGGTGTCTACTGACCTTACATTTAAACTCCTGGAAATTGTAGCCGTCGGGGAAGCAATCATGTGGAAGGGAATTCCACAGTCAGGAAGTGCGAGAAAAGAAACCTTTGGAGTAGAAGTTGCGGTTGCATTTTATCGGTTTCACTGTAAAAGGGTGGGATCTAGTTGCTAATCTAGTTTCTCGTGCAAATTCGTATCTAGGAGGCAGCAGTGATCTAAGTTCATTGAAGCCGTGAAAGTATTTATAGAAGAGACACAGGGAAGCTTTCCTGCCTGTTGGAAATCTTCCTCTGTAGTTCCTATATTTAAAAATACTGGAGAACCATCGGACCCCGCTAATTACCGACCTATCAGCCATCTTCCGATCTTCGGCAAAGTGTTCGAAGCCATTATCAACGCTGAGGTGGTTCAGCATCTCACAGCACGCAGGCTCCTCTCGGATAAGCAGTATGGTTTCCGCTTCACCAGGTCTACTGCTGATATGCTAACGACCATCACCGAATACATATATCAGGCACTCGATAGGAATGAAGCCCGAACGGTTGCCTTGGATATCTCTAAAGCGTTCGACAGAGTTTGGCATGCTGGCCTTCTATGCAAACTGCGGAGCTATGGTATCCAGCAGCAGCAGCAGCCCGAAAGCGTCGACATAACTGGTACCGTTTCGACATCATCGCAGCAGGATCCGTTTCGGAACCAGCGAGCGACCGAACCAACCAGCCAGCTGGGTGTCAGTGACACAGTTGGTGCCATCACGACTAGGATTTGACCCGAGAGTGGCCACGGATAAAGTCGACGAGAACAAGTGTCACAAATTTAACCTTGTTTAAATGAATTCTTCCTGCCTAAGTATGATATATATATATATATATAAATATATATATATATATATATATATATATATATATATGAAGGAGAATAACTCAATGCTTATCAGCGCTGAATATGGAATGGTTGATCAAAGTTCAATTTCTGGTCGAATTTGTGCTTATTTCTTTTGAACTATTGACGTTGGAAAACGAATATATGGCTCCTTCTCTTAATCTGCAGGTTAAATTTCAAGACAATATGAACTCCCTTTGTTTCTCACTCTCTGTCTATCCGTGTCTCTCTCTTTCTCTCTCTCTCTCTCTCTCTCTCTATCTATCTATCTTTCTCTCTCTGTATTTCTCTCTCTGTCTGTGTTTGTCTTCGTCTTCCTCTCTCTCTCTCCCCCTCTCTCTTCCTCTGTCAGACTTTCACTCTCAAGATGCCAAACGGTCTAAGAGAAGAACATTGAATTAAAACCGTTTGGGCGAGTAGGTGAAGCAAAAGAAGGATATCCCTTACATTTAATATGACCATTCACAACTGATCTGCCATCAACTGTCCACAGATTCCACTTGACGATGTATCTCAGACAGATGCTCCCAACATATAAAAACCTATGCTCACGAATATATTTATATTAGTGTGTGCGTGTGCGGGGTGTCTGTGTAAATGTGTCAATGTGCTCGTGCGTGTTTTTGTATATATGTGTGTGTGTGTGCGTGGGTGTATTTGCAAACACATCTTTTTTTTAATCATTTCACCCCAAGCAAGGCGGTACCGCCACTGATATGCAGGGGGTGCATAAGAGATTTAAAGTTTTAGACGGGAAAAGAGTGAACACAAAGACGAACCAGCTACAGAAGGAGAAAGAGAAAGGACAAGAGAAATATATGAACACAGGAGGTAGAGAGAAAAGACAAGAACAAGATACATGGGGTCATGGGGAAAGGGCTGGAGTTAAGTGTAAGTGTTGACTTAACATTTAAATTCTTGGAGGTTATAGCCTTCAGGAAATCAAGTATATGGAAGGGCGTTCCATAGGCGGGATTCGCGAGAAAAGAAGCTGATGGAGTAGAATTATCGCCTGCATTTGGTTGATCTAACTGTAAAAGTGTGAGACATTGATGACAGTCTGGTTGCCCGAGTTAATTCTGGTGGAGTGGGCATCAGTGACCTAAGTTCTTCGGAGCAGAAGGCATGAAAATATTTGTAGAAGAGACAGAGGGAAGCTACATCCCGTCGATGAGAAAGTGACTGGAGTCGAGCTGCCATGTCGGGACAAATCACATTACTGATTCTCCTTTAGAGCCTGTCGAGAACACTGAGAAGAACAGCAGGGGCAACACAGTGACCCAACCTTCCTAGCAGTGGATTTAGCTATTACATATTCACACAAGTGTATATATATATATATATATATATATATATATATATATTATTTACTAATACTTTAGAACATGTACAAACTACTGCAAAATTGTACATTTCATTTCGACATTAAAAGAACAATGTTTCATCTGGTACTTAATAATGATGGTACTATCATTATATATATATATATATATATATATATATATATATATATATATATATATATTCCATTTGTAAACGAGTTATTACGTGACCTAGATTTCTACCATGAGTGGTGTCTTCAGGCGATTTGTGATAACTGCTTTTACCGTTTACACGAAACGGTTTTTTAACGCTCACGTGGCAGGGAATGTTGAACGTGCAATTTTTAAAATTACAACGAATTATGTCGTTTTTATCCATGGTTGTATGAACCTAAGTGCCTGTGGGTATAAAGCCGTTGCTTCTAAATTCCCGCGGAAATTCCGATATAAACATTCCGTCTCTCCTGATTTTCCTTAGGGTAGATGGTGGCTTAATAAATCACCTTTTCAGATCAACACTTACCCTCAACCGTACAGTTATTTCTAGATCTACAGTCACAAGGGGATGTCATTCTATTTTCTGTATTGGATTCCCTACACTTCTTCAAGATTTGGTTATTAAGGGAGCTAATAATGTTATACATGCAATTAGTAGAGAAGTAACTAATTTTGGTAGTTTTTCTAGTGAATATCTTACTTAGGGGGTTATCTCCATGGAAATGTTTACTTATTAATTTAAGGAAGATCTTCCTAATACTTAATCACACAACATTTCCGAAAATAAAAATAACTCTATGGAATGGATATATATATATATATATATATATATATATATATAATTGATGACACCACCTGATGAGTAATTTCCGGAAATCCTGTCCATGAAACTTTGGAGTCAAGATGCTGAAGGTAAAATGAATCAGCAAAGTGCCAAACATTTCGCTTGTATTCATTATATATATATATATGTGTGTGTGTGTGTGTGTGTGTGTGTGTGTGTGTGTGTGTGTGTGTGTTTTCAGGCTAGCAGGACTTCTAGCCCTGATGTACATTTCCACGCGAAGCACTTAAGTCGAGTAACAAGAGAATTTTTCCCGCTACTTCCATGCGTAACCAACTATCATCTGCTGATTGTCGTTTGCACAGAGAATTTTCAGTGCACGTAAATTTCATTCTCTTTTTATATTTCTTATGGTTTTGTAATGTATTTGTTGTCTACATTTTCCTTACAAAGAAACATTTGACATTCACTGACCGAGTATTACTTTTGGCGAAAATTTATAAATCTTTCGTCTTAAAACAACTTTTACTGGATAGTTGGTTTCTCAAGTCCAATAGCTTTTATCGCTCTTTCCAGTATTGATGGGAGTTTTCTCCCTAACCTTTTATTTGAATTAGCGTGAAATGTCGACATCTTGATTATTTTCTCGTCAAATTACATGTGCTATCCATTTTAACAGGGGCTGTTGTTGGTAATCTTCAATGTGGATTCCGTTACTTGGTACCGTTTTTTCTGATTCCCTATCGTCAGTCCACATTGTTCAAAGAAGGATGATCTTTGCCAAATACATCAAATGTCACTGGGTCAAAGCCTTTGATCTTAGAAAGCGGCTGTTACTATTAATACTTAATATATATATATATATATATATATATAAATAAATAAGTGAGATTATAAAAATTATACTCGTGTCGAAAGCCCTTCCTCGAAAACTATCGTCTGGCTCATTAGGTGATTTTATAATTTTTTTTTACCGTCAAGAACTACCGCAAAATCGATATAGCGTCAAAAATGACGCTCACATAAATATTGATGTACCTACTATTGAGTATCTTACATTAAGACACAAGAAAAAAAATTATCCACCCGCCACCTAAGCGTAACAGGAGGGAAATACACACACACACACATATATATATATATGTGTGTGTGTGTGTGTGTGTGTGTGTGTGTGTGTGTGTGTGTGTGTGTGTGTGTGTGTGTGTGTGTGTGTGTGTGTGTGTGTGTGTGTAATTAGTTTTTCCTGGCATGATTAAATTAGACTAAAAAGTTGTGTTAAAAAGTGTTCAATACCCTTATATTGTAGAACTTTCGAATGTTTTTCATTTGAAAATATTGTTATTTCCGCAAAGTAGTTTTCAACCTTTCGGTATCTTCAGGCAGTTTATAAAAACTGTCTTTTCTTTTTTTTTTTTCAAACGCACGAACAGGGGTTTTTTTTTACGAACACGTGACTGGAATTTTCAAACAATCGAAAATTTTCAAAATTAGGGAAAAATTATTCAAAGAGCTTTCATCCATATTTGTACAATCCTAGTGTGGATTTTTATAGGCATGACTACATCTGGATATAAGTTCTGCTCTTTCATTTAGTAAATATTTCATACTGGGAGTAACATAATAGCTAACATTTTCTCCTGACACAATCTGCATTCATTGCCACTATTATATGGTTCAGCTATTTTCACTATGCTCCAAGTTATATCATCTTTCAATTTTAATTTCCACACGTGCCTAGCCAGTTTGTTACACTTAAAATGATGAATATATATATATATATAAAAATGATATCGCCCAAATGTTCATCAAGGCTTCGGCGGCACACCTCTACTATATATATATATATATATATATATATATATATATATATATAGTAGAGGTGTGCCGCGTGCCGCCGAAGCCTTGATGAACATTTGGGCGATATCATTTTTTACACATAATTGCCATGACTCAAATAGTGAAATCAATAATATTTTAACAATAACATTGTTTTATTTACCGCTAACTTCGATACCCTTGGGAAAGGTATTAATCCATCTCTTTTCCCTCCAGCTATAGGTTGAATAGCAGGATAGATTGAGTTCTATCGCCTTGGTTAGCAACCTATCTACCAAAGAAAAAATGGCAACCTACTGTCGGAAAATCTTCAGCCTAGTTCAGGATCGAAAGAGACATTATTACCCAAGCGTGTATGGTACTTAAATGACTGATTGACTTTACGAGTACTATATGACGCAGTATTACTTACCGAACGGTCGAGTTATCAGAAATTAAATCGGTTCAACCATCAGGCTCCTCTGATGATGAGGATGGCTAGACACCCACCAGGATTAAAAATAAAGCCTCTCAAAGGGTAGATTAATATTTTTTATGGAATCAACGGCCATCGAGAACAGGCCTAGAGATGTAAAATTGCCTACATGCTCAGGCGCGAAATGAGCCCACCAGAAGTGTTTAGTCTCTTAACCTTCGACAAGAATTAAAATTCTTGAAGTTTGGCAGCATCCAATGACGATGAGTGGTTCTTCTTTTGCGGGTACTTTTTGAATCATTTCACTTTAAGCAAGACGATAATGCAACTAAAACGCAACAGGTTATTAGGACTGGAAGAGAATGAGATAAAAGCACAGAATTCATGTAATTAAAAGATCGCGATTGGCGTTGAATTTAAAATTTTGGAGATTGTTTTTGGCAAGGAATCAAAACAGCAGATGTGATTTTGACAAGTTAAAAGTGCGAGAAAACAAAATATGAGTATAGAACATTCATCTAGCTATTTCAACAGTAAAATAGTAAAACCTAATTGCCAACCAAGTAATATGATTGAATTCAAGCGGTCGAGGTACCAAGGATGAGAGCTCAGTAGAACAACTACCATGAACATATTTATATTAAAGATACTGGAAACTCACATCACGGTGATGGGAAAGTCACTGAAGTCGAGATATCAGGCCAGGACCGATAGTATAACAGATTCTTCTTTGGATTTTGTCGAGAATTTAAATATACAACAGGGCCAGCAGTCCAGACATGGCTGTAATACTTATTGTAGATTTATAAAAGGCGCAAGATGGATTCTGTCGAGAAGAATTGTCTGACACAACACAGTGAACCAACCAAAACTTTATGTTAGAAATAATCGACTCACATTGACTCTATGTTCCCCACTACGGACGACCTACTTTTTTCCTTTTTTTTTATTTATTTCAGAGCTTAAACGTGGATAACATTTTTTTATTTCAGAGTTTGACCGCGGATATTGGCAGACACTGTATCGAAAATCAAACATTCGCTAAGACAGAGTAATTCTTATGGCTTTCACTGTGCTTTTCATTTTTTTATTTTTCATTAACAGAAAAAAGATGAACACAGTGACAAATATCTCGTTATTTCAACTTACACTGAACCGCGGGAAAAAAATCCAAATTCAATTTGAACAAATGTATCCCAAATTAACGATATTTAACTGCGTTCATAACCGCCAGGAAATATGCCCGCAAAAAGTCAATTACTGATTTCCATTCGACGAAAATCAATAAGTTTCATGCAGTAAAAAAAAAATTTGCAAGAATAATTTACATAAAAATGAAATCTCAATTTGCATTTAAGGCGGGTCGGAACATTTTCGCCGAAGTAGTGATACGCAATAACGACAAACGTATGAAAAATTCACAAGAACGAGGAACAATATGGAATCAGTAAACCGACTTAGAATTCATTTCCAGACAACTTTTACCACTTGAATTATGAAATTTTTATCACTTGAATTGCAATGTGTCTCTACTGTCAATCACCCTGATTTGTCTCGTGCACACTAGAGCTGAAAAAAAAATTATAAATGAATAATGGAGCAAGCCTGCAATGCACTCTTCAATAATTAAACTAATTACTACTATAGTTATTACCAGTGTAGTGAAGAGCTTAGGCGTATCCGACGTGTCTAAGTGAGAATACTACGGAGTGTGTAGAGATTTATTGGTCCTGACCTGACATTTCGACTTCAGTCACTTCCCCACCACTGTAACATAGCTTCCCTTGCCTTTTCTAAAAATGCTTTCATAGTAATTCTTCTGATGAATTTTCCTCTATGATACCTACACTTTATAAATTTAAGCAGAATACTTGTTCGGCAGCAAGCCCTCGTTATTTTACATTTAAAATGGCTATATTAAACATTAAGTTCTATGCTAACAGTTTCTACTATCGCATTTTGGAATGACGAGAAACCATCGCTTCTCCTCACAGATATGGGTTAAATAACAGATAATGTGGGAGTCATCCGGAGGGTGTCCTCAAACGAGGGTGAAAAAACCCTGATAGTGATCCAGATCCAGATATATGAGTTGAATATAGGGATCGAAATCCGACAAGTCAGTTGAGTGCCATACGTGATACATGCTTGGGCAATCATGTCTCGAAAGAAACATGACTGACTGGACAGAAGATTATCCCGCAGTAGGTTGCCATTGCTTTCTGCGGTAGACTGGTTGCCGACCAAGGATATAGAACCCAATCTGTCCTGTTATTTAACCCATAACTGGAAGGAAGAGACGGATTAATACCTTTCCCAAGGGTATTTGCACGTAAGTGAATGCAATGAATTCAGCTGGAATTCGAACTCGGCTCCCCGATTTCTCGTTCCGAGCCGATATCCTATGCACCACAACTCACATCCGACAAGATGATAGAAAAAAAAAAAAACAGGAACCGTATCTCAATCTAAAATGTTTCACTTTAATTGAAGCTTCTTCCGACACCGAGAGAAAATGTAAAAAAACAAAAAACAAAGAGGCAATAAGGGATGCATGTTGTGATTTGAGGTTAATTATTAATGGCCAGGTATGTGTCACGTGTCTTAAAGCAATAGATGATTTTAAATGTATGTACGTGGAATGTTTTGGATGGTTATGTGCATAAAAGTGTATGTGCATGTTTGTATAGAACTGCTTTTCTCTTTAGCTGTATGTTAAACGTTAACACGTTGGAAATACGTATGCATGTGTATTAATACACGCGTCACGTGTATTAAAGCAAAGGATAACTTTTAAACTTATGTGTAAGAAATCTTTTGGATAGTAAAGTGTATAATTTTTTCATTTTTCTCTAAATCTCTGAAGAAAATTTAATAAAAGTGAAATATATTTCCTCTTTGTCCTTTGTTCTAATATATCTATATATATATATATATACAAGTATGGGTGGAATAATATTCCCCATCCAAAGAAACACTATTTTTTAAAAAGTGCTCAATACAAAGTAGAGCTAATAATAATAATAATATTTATTAATAAATTATAACATTGATATGTTATAATATCACTACAAAAGTAGCTATTTTGTTTCGACACTTTTTGTGTCTTTTCAAGTGATGTTGTTTGAAATAATTATTAATAAATATTATTATTATTATATATATATACACATATATATATATATATATATCACACCCTGATTGAGCACTCTGGAAGAACAGTAGACTTTGAAAAATAGTAGCTACTCTGGCATGTACGCATCGCTCATTCAGTAATGGGCTATTGGGCGTGTATAATGATAATATACACTTTAAAAAGTCTGCCTTCTTCTACCGAGCGCCCATAGCTTAGAGGTAGAATCGCCGACTGACGCCAATTCGGTCGGATTTCAATCCTGGGTTAAAAGCAATCGGAGTCTAACCGTACTGATGAGATGTGATACAGCGAAACAGATCTGTCTGCGGATGACTATATATATATATATATATATTCAAGTACATCCAAGTATAGGGTAAATATGGATAGAATAAAATGACATATACAAAACAAAAGAGCGTCACTATCCTTTAAAAAGTGCTTAATACGAAGTAGAGCGAATAATATTTGTTTATAAATTATTAAAAAAATCTGTTATAATATCCCTACAGAAATATCAATTTTGTTTCGACACTATTTGTACCTTACCAAGTGATGATGCTTATTTCGAGTTGAAGAATTTTCAAAGGTTCAATATTAGCCAAACACCCTCAGTCCGGGAGACATTTTTACGTATATAATGGTGACCAATCAGAATACAAGTAATTTCTAATTTGAAGAAGAATAGAACAGACTCTAAAAACAATTTAGTGGGGCATTAATGTTAATACAGGGGCCCGACAATATTTTTCGGACACTTTGAAAAAAGTACTTCAATGTGGTTACTAGTGCCAAAAACTTTTGAGATTGTAAGTACGTAGTTGAGGAGTGAAAATCCACTCCTAGTGTAATCATTTTTTTAGGTTGGCTTTGATAATTTTAGTTTTTTGTGATTTTTGCGAAAACTTACGCGACACTATTTTTCGGACATGACAAAAAATCCTATTTAATTAAGAGCTAAGTTCATGTATATGTGGCTGTATGTAAATTTTCTGCTTGTACACTTAGCTGTCATCATTAGAATCAATTATCTGTTCTATTTTACTGGCAAAACAATTAAGTTTAATGAGGTAAAATGCATTCAAAAGAAGTCGTTTGTTTGGCACGGAAGAAGCGGGATGATAGCCTCAGCATCAGAAGGATCGCCATGGATTTGAAGCTGTCGAAATCAACGGTCGAATACATGCTGAAGACAAACTCCGAGCGGAAAAAGAAGAGTGGACGGAAAAGATCAATTGGCAAGAGGACTGAAAGGAGAATGAAGAGAACTGTGACACGGCTTTTGACATCTGAAGAAAAAGTTACAGCAAGAAAAGTGAAGGAGAAATGTGAATTGGATGTAAACGTCCGAACAGTACAAAGAACGTTGCATAGGATTGGTTTGAAGTATGCAAAGGCTAAGAAAAAAATTACACTAACAAAGAAACACAAAGGAGCAAGACTGGAGTGTGCTAAAAGGTGGTTAACAAAGCATGTTGACTTTAAGAAGGTTATATTTACTGATGAGAAGCGTTTCAAGTTTGATGGGCCCGATGGATGGTGTACTTGGTCGAGAAGGGCTGAGCCTGCTGTACTGAACAAACGACAAATGGGAGGAGGAGGAGTTATGGTTTGGGGTATGATCTTTGCTAATGGAAATATATGGTTGGAGTGGCTGAAAGGATGACAGAACAGCGAAAGCTACAAACAGTTGCTGGACGAGAAAGCCCTACCAAGGATAAGAAGAGAGATAGGGAATGATTTCGTTCTACAGCAAGACAATTGCAGCATCCATGTGTCAAAACTCATGAAAGAATGGATGGCTAAAGTGAATATGACTACTTTGGAATGGCCTGCAAAAGCCCAGATCTAAATTTAATAGAAAATGTTTGGGAAATGCTTGCGCAACTTGTCTATGATGGACCTGAAATAACGAAAGAGGCTCACCTGTGGGAACGGATACTAGATGTCAAAAAACAACTAATAGAAACACGTAGAGATGTTATTGTGCATATGTTTGATCATTATGAAGAGAGATTGATAAAAGTTATTGAGAAGAAAGGTTATATTACAGACTATTAACAGTTTTTCAGCGATGTCCCAAAAATAATGTCGCGTGTGTTTTGTAAAAAATGATGAAAAATAAATATTTTTCCTTACCTAATCGATTTTCTTCCATTTTTATTACAGGTATTGTCTTCATATGTTTATGCTATTCTATTGAAGGAATTTCGCCACTCTATGCTACTCGGAAAGTCGAATACTAAAGTGTCCGAAAAATATTGTCGGGCCCCTGTATTTGATTTAAAAAAGAGATCCGCATAACCGGTCGACAATTAGTTTCATTATACAATAAAAATTAAAATATATTTATAATATATTTCACGAATTAAGTAAATGCGAATTTTAAATTTTAAATTTTAAATTTAACAAAGCATTAAATTTAGATTATTGCAAAGTAATACAAATCTGAAACGAGAAAAAGAGATAGACGCACACATTATACAAATATATAGATATCCACATATGGACAAACAGACATATATATATATATATATATATATATATATATATATATATATTCAAGTTTCATTAAAAATGACAGACAAGGTGTTGGGTTAAGTTTTCTCATGTAATTTTTCACGCGATCTTATGATTTCTTTCTTTTGAGAACATAAATTATATAAAAATTGCCCAAATGTTTTGTTTCTCAAAGCGCTTTCGGCTATATTTTTAGCCATTTTCGCGGATGAATGTTATTTTGCGTTTAACAGAATGTATGTGGTGTTATGTATAATGTGGAGTTTTGGTATGTGTTATGTTCCGAACACGTAAGCATGTTGTTAGCGTGTTCGTAGTTGACGTTATTGAGTGTTGATTTTTTCGTTTTATCAAAAAGGCCTCCATTGTTTTTTTGTCTTTTTTGCATGTGAGTGACGCTCTGATTTGTGTTTTATTTTCCGGATAGGGTTTGGTAGGTCTCCGTGTGTGTTTAAATGAGATCGAATTGAGCTCCGTTGAGAGAGATGTAGCGTCAGTTTTTATATTAGTTTTGTAGTGAAATCGACGATATAATTATTTACGAAATTAGTAACAATTCACTCGCGAGATCCAAACTTCAACGAACCAACACTATTTACGAATTAAATATTCTTGATCCTAACATCAACTATGAACACGTTAACAACGTGCTTACCGTGTTTGGTACATAACACATGACATTACTTAAGCTTTAGCTTATTATTACAGGCTACCCTTGACCCTCCAAGGCAAGCAGCTGCCTTCCACTCCTAATCCTAAAAAAAGTATACTGCTATTATCTCCCTTTTTCCTCTTCCCGACCTTTTCCCGACCAACCTTCCTTGCCCATTTTTTTCTTTACTAACTTTTATCTCCATTATATTAGAATTTCTTCATTTTTTAGCCATCTGGGGTTGAACAATGCCTGTTTCTTGTAGACATGTTGAAATAGCTATTCCCCAAATGTAAAGTTTGAATTTACATGTGATATATATATATATATATATATATATATATTCTTTTCTCGTACTCCCCACCTGTGGAACTCCCTTCCATATACTTTCTTTCCTGACGGCTACACCCTCCAGGAATTTAAATGCAATGTCAATACCCATCTCTTATTCACTTGACTCCAGTTCTTTCTACATCACCCCGTATATCTTGTTCTTTTCCTTTCTCTCTACCTTCGCAACTGTCTTCACTCCTGTGTTCACATCCTTCTATTGCTCTTTCTCTGACATTCCCTGTAACTGGTTCGTCTTTCTCTTCAATGTCCTCCTGACTAAAGTCTTACGCTTATGTAGCGCCTGCGCATCAGTGGCGCCTTGCTTGGGGTGAAATGATTAAAAAAAAGTTTAAATGCTAAAATTATAGTATTCAGAATGTTATTTTTGATGCACATGATATTGGTTTTTATAACAATTCTTTAGCCTCCACCACGTTGAGAGTACGTGAGAGAAATTCTGAATGTACACGATCAAATATCACTGACAGTTTTGGCTTTTTGCCCTCTTTGGGGATTTGAAGTTTGTGATACTTTTGTTCTTTTCTCCATTGAAGAAAGAGACAATTTTCTTTCTGCATTATCACAGTTTTTACAGGATATCGACTTGAGAGTCCTGGTGATAAACTAAAACCTAGATGATGATGATGATGATGATAGCCGTCGGGGGAAGTTCTCATTACATACTCAAGGGTTCTGTCGAATCTTTTACATAGATAGGAAGTGAGATAGATGCTACAGAAAAGCTTCCCGCTTGTGGAACTTACTTCCACATACTTTCTTTCCTGACGGCTACAACCTCCAGGAATTTAAATGCAATGTCAGTTCCAATCTCTTATCCACTTGACTTCAGTCCTTTGTACATCATCAACCCGTATATCTCCTCCTGACTAAACGTTTCCTTTCTCTCTACCTTCGCTACTGTATTCACATCTTTGCACTTTCTCTTTCAACCCCCTCCCCCGTAGCTAGTTTGTCTTTCTCTTCATTCTTCTCCTGCCTAAACTTTTACTCTCTTATGTAGCCCCCTGCACATCAGTGGCGGTACCGTCTTGTTTTGGGTGAAATGATGAAAAGCAAAAAAGGAAGTAAAAATTTGTTGCATAGCTCTAGCCTGAGCCGCTTTGAATAAAATGGATATAATATGGAAACCTGCTCTATAAGACAAGCTCAAGCGGAGATTATTTTGTGCTATTGTCTGGATATTAAGTAAAACTGTTTTTGTTTTTTTTTGTTTTTGTTTTTTAATCGTATCACCCCGAGCAAGGCGGTAACGCAACTGATGTGCAGGGGGCTACGTAATAGTGAAAATATTGGAAAAGAGAAAGCCGGAAACCACATCCTAAACAGGGAACAAGGGATGAGCCTCTTAACCTGTTCAATAGATGTGGGTGGAGTGTGAACCGGGCGATAGATCAGTCTAAGCTTGGTGGAAGCTACACTCGGATGCTGAGATATATACTTAATATTTCATGGCGACAATATCCAACTAAATCACAGTCCTATGAACCCATCCCTGATATTTCTTCCGTCTTATACAAGCGCAGACAGCGGTTTGCATGATACTGCTAGCGAACAAAACAAGAACTCGATAGTGATCTACTGTTCTGGGCACATAGAAGAGCAAGAAGAGATGGTCACC
Organism: Ascarosepion bandense; assembly: GCA_037127315.1. Classification (NCBI taxonomy): domain Eukaryota; kingdom Metazoa; phylum Mollusca; class Cephalopoda; order Sepiida; family Sepiidae; genus Ascarosepion; species Ascarosepion bandense. The sequence continues at coordinate 1,238,519 of JBBBDQ010000964.1, forward strand.
CAGCAAACACCTACAGTGACAATCTATGTTAGGACACAGAATGCCGCCCTAATGACCTTCGAACCTTAATGCCTCCCTAATGACCTTCGGACCTTGATGCAGGGTCGTGATGGTTAGCGTGGTAGATGCATGAATGTTCGAGCTAACTGGACCGAAAAATTATCACCACTTGCCTACCTTTCAGTGCCCAGCCACGAATGATCACCGTATTTAACCTTAAGTACGATAACACGGAATGTCTCCTCACGTGCGTGGCGGCTTCCCATTGGTTCGCGCGAACCAATTCTTCAAATCATAAAAGCTTAGCGAACCGGTTGTTGGATTATCAGAAAATAATCTTAAATATGGCCGATGATCTAGGTAAAATGTTAGTTATGGTAGGATTCTGCGTGCCTAGATAAACTTTAAACACACGCCACCTACCATAACAATAAACAGCAGTCAGCGTGGGATTGTGTGGCGGGTAGAAAAACGTAAAAATAAAAGTCATAGGTAGATAACAGTAACAAATAGACAGGCGAGAGAGAGAGAGTGGATGGGAGAGTGAGAGATGGTGAGAGAGAGAGGATGAGAAAATGGAAGGGAGTTGAAATAATGAGAGCAACAAATTCACCGAAAGAAGTGTTTAACGTAATGCGCTCCCTTTAGTGAACCTTTGAACTGGATGACTGTTCGGTGATCGCCTTTTTCTTTCTTTCTTTCTTTCTTTCTTTCTTTCTTTCTTTCTTTCTTTCTTTCCTTCTTTCTTTCTTGATTTACACTTTTGTTCTTTCTTTCTTTCTTTCTTAATTTACACTTCCTTTTTTTCTTTCTTCCCTTCTTTCTTGATTTACCTTATCTTTCTTTCTTTCTTTCTTTCTTTCTTTCTTTCTTTCTTTCTGGATTTACACTTTCTTTTTTCTTTCTTACTTTCTTTCTGGAGTTACACTTTCTTTCTTTTTTTCTTTTTTCTTTCCGAATGTACACTTTCTTTTTTTCTTTCTAGATTTACACTTTCTTTCTCTCTAATTTATTTATTTACACTTTCTTTCTATCTTTCTAAATTTACACTTTCTTTCTTTCTAACTTTATTTACAACTTTATTCTTAACTTTGTTCTTTTTATTTGCACTTTATTTATTTATTTATTTACATTTTCTTATTTGTATTTAAGATTCACTCTTTTTTAAAATTTCAACTAAAAAAGCTTTATTAAGAATTAACCCCAAATTTATTCATGGTGTGCATCAAAACGTCACCACCACCATTTTTAACATGGTTACTAAGTTATCATCTTCTGTTTTTCAGTTGTTGTTGTAGTGCAGAATGCATCAGGTTTAGGACAAATTTTATCTAGATATTGAAAAGAAAATAAGCAGAAGAGGTTCCTAGAAATTATCTGCCTTTGTAGAACATGTTTCTGAAAATTTGAGATGCCATTATTGGGTACGTGGGAAGAAAATATTTAATAACTTTTTGTTTGAAAGTTGCATGGGTGAGCTCATCATGCTCAAGTCGCATTTTACGTTAAAACGTTGTTTATGGGCGCTAGCGTCCCCTTGTGAACTCTGTTATGTTAAAAGGAAACAATGGAAGTTTTTATTTGATTGGTGGGGGGGCGGTGAAGAGGCATTTCTCAAAGGTATCTAAAGCTGTTTTGCAAACATATTGTGATTAAAGTAACAATATTTTATATATTTTTTAACCCTTTTGTATCTGATCCTAAGATTTTGACAGGTGTGTATGTAAGTGAAACATATATATATATATATATATATATATAAACTTTTTTATAAATGGAATTTTGTCTGTGTATGTGTGTGTGTGTGTGTGTGTGTGTGTGTCCGTTACCTATAGACTCCAAAACGGCTGAACCGATTTTCTTGAAAATTTACACAGTTGTACTATAAGCGTCTGCGAGTGTTCTTAGCTAGGTTTTGTGTCGATGTACCCCCGATAAATATCGAAAATCGATAATCGAAAAAATCGGGTTATAGAAGGAGTGGTCCGATTTTAATCAAACTTGATACACTCATAGACAAAGACATAAGAAACGATATTCAGAAGTTTCAAGGTTGCAGTTCTTACAATAATGCAGAAAATCGGTTATATATATATATATATATATAAGGCAAGATGTTTGTGTGTGCGTGTCTGTTTATCTGCCTGTATGTCTGTATTTTTTTTCGGCCCTTTTATTTTAGTTTTTGCTTCGGGTTTGGCTCTAAGTAGGTATAATTGTAGTTCTTAGTCTCAGCCATGATACCATTTACTCAAAGGACTTATTTAGCCTTCAAAATTCAGTTTACGACGAAAAATCTTATTTGATATCGTTACCATGAAATCAAAATTTGACTTACATCCATTCATTTTCCTTTCAGTCTACGGTTTCACGAGCTCCAGGACCATGGATTAGTTTCGCGAGCTCCAGGACCATGGATTAGTGCGTAAAAAGATATACTCGACCGACCGAGTCCACTAACAGCAGACATGAATCAATTAGACGATAGCCAACCATAAAAATGACAACTCAACACGCTACCCTCTTAGAAACTCTAACCAAAAGATATACCCGACCGACCGACAAAATGTACATTCCAACAGATAATACAATTAATCAAAAATTTCACACTTACGCACCAGATTCTTCAAAAGTCTATAACGCTCAAAACGAGAAATACATTCACTTAATTACCAATAACCCCAACCAGCCCCCACAACAACAACGAACCAAATATAAACAAAGAATGATTCCAAACCTTTAATTCTCCTGATGATGTGTTTGAAGTCCAAACACTGAAACTGCCATATGATTGTAGAGAAGAGGACATATATAGAAGAAATTATGTACATGTTCTAAAACATAATTTATATATATATATATATATATATATATATATATATATATATATATATATATATATTGTTTAGAACATGTACAAATTATCATCTACAAAGTGTACATTTTGTTTCGACATTGAAAGGACAATGTCTCATCAGGTAGTGTGAAGGGAAATGGAAAATTCTTTTCCTTATATTGGTAAATTGTGTGTGAGAAATAAGTGGGGTAAATAAAATTGGAAATCAGAATTGGAAGCTGTAAATTAGAATTTGAACAAAAAGAGGAAAGAGGAAAAGGAGGAAGAGGTGATTAATGGACATGCTGAACATTTTTGAGACAACTTTAACAGTAAAAGCCTTTTATGACCAGACTTTTGGGTTTACCCAAAAAGACAAAGAAGCAAGAAAATGTATATGGGGTGGGAGGGAGTAGGAGAGGATGGTGGGAGATAGGAATTGGTAGTGGATAAACATATCTGTATTAGTGAAGTATATGGCTATAAATATTTTTTGTATTTAAACTTAATTTTTATATTTAGTATATTTTTATATTTAGACTTAATTTAAAATTTAAGGAAATATTTTTTATAGAAAATTTTAATTAAATCACAATTTGAAAGGTAAAATTAGAGGTAAAAATATATATAAGAGGAGAGATCATACAGTTAAAAGTGAATATCGTGGTACTAATATTAATACCATAAAGGTTTATCATTTCTAAAGATCGGAACTTTAGATTTTGTAATTTTAGAATGATTGCTTATCCATATTTTTAAAAAATCACATTATATTTTGTTAATTTCTGACAGCTATTTCACATTAATAGGAGTAGATACGTTCGCCTATCGTCCGGTTCACAATATTCCCCGGTCTTTGAACAGGAGTAGAACTTTATTCTTTATTTCCTGTTTAGGACTGAATTTCGGGTTTCTTTTAATGTCTGCTTCAGATCTATACTGCTAACGTTTGTTCTTTCCTACGCTAACGTAAGTTCACACTTGTATTGGGTGAACATTAGTGAAAACGTTAGGATTTAAATAAAGTAGTCTACTTTTAATAATGTATAATGCAGGGTACCGGTTTATTACTTATTAGCAATTGAAGACCGATGTTTAATGGAGACCAATATCAACCACATAAAATATAAAGTTATGAATACTATGGATTTCAAGATTTAAATATGGTTTTCCAGTTCTGTTATATATAATAGACTCTCCCGTCGGATTCGACGTATGAGGAGCTGACAGCCTTATTGCTTCAGTTATGAAACCAAGGCAAACCGCCAGAAGACCCACACAAGAGATTTTATTAAAGTAATGTAGGCTTGTGCAGAACCATCCACACTTTTCGGAACTATTAATACACTCATCGAAGCAAACAATAGACCCCAGGCTTCTTTACTTATCCCGCAACAGGTTGCCACTACCTGCTGTAGTAGACAGGTCGCCAGCCAAAACTATAGAACCCAATCTGTCCGGTTATTTAACTCATAATTGAAGGGAAGGGACGCATTAATACCATTCCCACGGGTATTAGCGCGTAAGTGAATGCAGGGAATTCAAATGGAATTCAAACTCGGCTCCCCGATATCCCGTTCCGACCCGACATCCACTGCACCACAACGCACATCCATCAAAAAACGCTTACAGCATCTGGTATTCCCAAGCGGTCACCCATCTAAGTACTAACCAAGCTCAATGTTTTTTAACTCCAGTGATCGGACGAGAACCGGTGTACTCAACATGATATATATATATATATATATATATATATATATATGATTCATTTCAGTGCAGATATGGTTATTTGCGTGAATCGAAAATTGTGTTATATATGCTTGATTTGATTTCGTTTAGATTGTTGGTCATTCGTGGTCGTGGTCGAGAGGTCTAAGACGCGCCAGATCATTTGGTGGCTTCCTCTTTGTGTATAGGGATCGCAGAATGACACACATTTTCGTAACAAATTGTAAATAATCAGGCAGGCAGAAATAAATATATATACTGTTTGATTACAAAACAGAATATCTAGTTAAATACGAGTACCGATCAAAAATAATGTTCAAACAAATAATTTCATATATATATATATATATATATATACAGTGGGGAAAATAAGTGTTGGACACATCCCATTATTCTTTATTTAACACATTTTTTATGCAGCGAATAACGCGAAAATTTAACAAGAAATAGTTACTCATTTAACAATAACAAATAACTTTAGAAATTGGAACATTTTAATGCATAACAAAAATTATATAATAAAAACGAGAATAGCCTGGAAAAAAAGTGTTGGACACATTGTTTTAAATTATATTTTATTATTATTTTTTATAAATAATGCTGGAAATTGTTATTTGCATTTTAATTTGCCGACACTATTATACGTTTTAGAAGTGTCTCGATTGTTGTAGACCATTGTAATAAAAAGACAGATACGGAGGTAGCTTAAGATAAGCTTTATTTAACTAAGAATTAAGCAAGGTATAAGACGCCGCGAATCTGCAGCTTAGTTAGAAGGAATAAAGAAAGAAGGAAAGAAAAAGTCAAGGGAAGTAATTCACTTCTGGAAGGTACAAGCGGAAGTTAAAGAGTTCTCTTTTCTTTCAGCACAACCATACTCTACGTCGTTGGAAAGTATTGGAACACGTTAGTCACCAGTAAGCCATCACGCGTGAAGGTTCTCAGGATGAGTAAACGTAAAGAACTCTCTCAAGTCGTCCGTGATAAGATTATTGCCGAGCACAAGAATGGAATTGGTTATCGGCGTATATCTGCTCAATTCAAAATCCCTGTAAGCACCATAGGAAACCTTATTAGGAAATGGAAGGTGCATGACTCAACCGTGAACTGTCCGCGCACCGGAGCTCCTCGCAAGATGTCGGATCGAGCAGTAAGGAAGATTGTACGAAAAGTTCAGCAGCAACCGAGAACAACACGAGGCGAACTTCAGAAAGATTTGGAAAAAGCAGGGATAGTAGTAACGAAACCAACGATTAGTAATGTACTCCGACGCAACGGTCTTAAATCGCGTACACCTCGAAAGACACCATTACTAAAAAAATGTCATGTTAATGCTCGTCTGGAGTTTGCAAGAAGCCACTTATTGAAAACAGATGATTACTGGAATAATGTGATCTGGTCCGATGAGACGAAAATTGAACTTTTCGACATTAACTCTATACGTCGAGTATGGAGAAGAGATGGCACAGCACACGATCCCAAGAACACTCTCCCCACTGTAAAGTTTGGTGGTGGAAATGTCATGCTCTGGGGATGCTTCTCTTCAAATGGTACTGGGTCACTTCATATTATAGATGGAAAGATGAATGCAGCCAAATATCGGGAAATTCTTGAAAATAATCTCTTGCCTGCTTCCAATGCGTTAGGTATGCGACAGGGATGGATCTTTCAACAAGATAATGATCCCAAACATACTGCTAAAATAACCTCGGATTGGTTCGTACAGAACAAAATAGATGTTCTTAAGTGGTCCAGTCAGTCCCCAGACTTAAATCCTATAGAAAATCTATGGAGAGAGCTCAAAATCATGGTCCACCAGCGAGATCCACGTAATATTCAGGATTTGAAGAAAGTATGTGTTGAAGAGTGGGCCAAAATCTCGCCTAATCGTTGCCACAAATTAGTTTCGTCGTATAGAAAACGCCTCGAAGCTGTAATAGCCAATAAGGGGTTTTCAACTAAATATTAGATGAAATTGTGTTAGTGTGTCCAACACTTTTTTTCCAGGCTATTCTCGTTTTTATTATATAATTTTTGTTATGCATTAAAATGTTCCAATTTCTAAAGTTATTTGTTATTGTTAAATGAGTAACTATTTCTTGTTAGATTTTCGCGTTATTCGCTGCATAAAAAATGTGTTAAATAAAGAATAATGGGATGTGTCCAACACTTATTTTCCCCACTGTATATATATAACACGATCCCTGGCTGCATCTAGCCAATCTTGCTGACTTTTGGTGGATTCCGCCCATGTTGTGTTGTTGATCTAGGATTAGCCAAATCAAGATTGCTTATTATTATCACTTGACGAGTTGACGAGGCTGTTTCAGACGTGCGAGGGATTGGTATATAACAAAAACCAGATTTAGGACCACAATGACACAGTGTAGATTTATATAAATTCACATATATATATATATATATATATATATATATATATATATATATATATACTTACAAGATTACAAGCAAGTCAGTGACGAAAAAGAGATATCAGTTGGATTGTATTTTAAAATTACTTCAGTGACAATGTTTTCTGAGTTTGGGTTTACTCAGCTGTCTTTTAACAGCACGTCCGTTTCAGTCAGACCGTATTATTCAAACCGCCATTTAAATCACTTCCCCCAACTCATCTCTTTGTAACTTTCTCATTCCGAACACGGAGTCCGAACTAATTAATTTCGTCTTGAACTCTGGTTTTGTTAAACAAGCACCCAGACCGGGGTGGGAGGGAAGTTAAGTATGGGTTTTTTTATTTCCTTCACTGTATAACTCTTAATAGTTCGAAATGAAAACAATTGCATTTAACATTTCAATTTTCAGGAGTAGTGGTGGGGGTCCACTCGCTGTCATTGTCTGCCTGTTCTTACCAGTTGTCCTGGTAATCAATGCAAAGGAAATTCTCAAGGCCGCACCTTGACGTAGGGTCACATATCGTCAAAACCCATTGACAAATATTTTGACTAATTAACTTTGATAAATTTTGCTTGCTTCTCTCAACAAAAAAAAATTGCACTCAGTGAATCCTGTATCTGTATTTTCCACTTGGCAACATTTCGGCTACTTTATCCGACAAAAATAATTGTATTCTCCGATTTTAGAAAAATTACTTCTCATTTTGAAAATCACTTAAAATTAATACCAGCCATCTGAAAACAGGGTTACGTATATATATATATATATATATATATATATATATATAATATATATATATATATATATATATATATATATATATATATTCCTTCTCCCAAGCAGATGACTGAACAGTCTGAAAAGGTTTCCTATCTCTTCGAAGCAGCGTACGTTCAGACAGTGTGCCTGATCTGGTTAGATCTAAATAAATGCCACGGAATTTAAAATTAATGTCATTATCATTCCAAGTGAGACTTTGGAAAAACAAGAAAATAGATCGCTATTTAATTACATAATAGAAGTTTTGTCGCAAAGGACAGATTTCTAACTTAATTTCAAGTAAATTAATTGGTATGCATCTATCAAAACAGATAATATTTAGAGCAACCATAAAGATAATAATGTGAGCAGATTGCCTGACTAATTACTCAGAGTGATTGGCGATAGGGAAGAACAGAGAGTTTGATTCCTGCCTTTCTAAAAGACAAAAATGTACTGGAAAAACAGTAGAAATTCATCTTTGCATTACACAATTTAAAAATAGGTGTAAGGTCACAAGTCAATCAGTCAGTCAGTTAAGTACGATACGTGATACACACTTCGGTGATCATGTCTCTTTCGTCATATGACTAACTAGTCAGAAAATTTTCTCGCAGTAGGTTGCCGTTTCTTTCTGCGGTAGATTAGTTACCAACCAAGGCTATACAACCCAATCTGCCCCAATATTCAATTCTTTTAACCAGATCAGTCAGTTAAGCGCCATACGTGGTATACAATTGGCTGATCATGTCTCTTCTGATCCATGACTGATCCAGAATATTTTCTTGCAGTAGGTTGCTAGTTTTTTCTGCGTTTGACTGGTTGCCAACCAAGGCTATAGAACCCAATTTGTAATTAATTGTCATACGTTATAAATACTTGGCTGATCATGTCGCTTCCGATACATGACTGACTAAGGAGAAGATTTATCCACAGTAGGTTGCTATGTCCCTCTACGGTAGACTGACTGATTTCAAACAAAGGAGTTCAATCTCTCCAGCTATTCAGTTCTTTTAATCAGTCAGTTAAATACCATACGTGATACATACTTGGCCGATCATGTCTATTCTGATCCATGACTGACTATGCAGAAGGTTTTCCTGCAATAGGTTACCAGCTTTCTGTGACTCATTAATTGCCAACCAAGGCTGTAGAACCCAGTCTGTCCTGTTATTCAATTCTTTTAATCAGTCAATTAAGCGCCATACCTGATACTCACTTGGTACGTAATACTTACTAAACAGATACTTTTCCTTCAGTAGTTTATCATTTTTTTCTGCAATTGACTGGTTGCTAACCAAGGCTATAGAACCTAATCTGCCCTGCTATTCAATTCTTTTAACCAGGTCAATCAGAGAAGTGTCAGACGCGATACCTGCTTTTCTGCTCATATTTCTTCCGATCTATGACTGACTAAGCAAAAGATTTTCCTGCAGTAGTGTGCCATTTCTTTTTGCGGTTGACTGATTGCTAACCAAGACTATAGAACCTAATCTGTCTTGCTATTCACTCCAAAGTTGGGAGGAGAAGAAATGTGTTAAAATGTCTTTAAACAGATGAAGGATTTACTGACGATCTTGCGCCATTCTTCACCTCTAAATACAGAGATTGGTTTTCATTACGTATAAAATATGATAAGTGGATGACACTGTGTCGACTGTAGATTCTGAAGCAAGACTGAAAGAAATTTTCAGATAACGTATTCGATGAAACCAAAAGAGAAAAGACAATTTCTCGAGTGTTTATTTCGTGGTGGTAACACCAGTTAGAGACCCTTTTATGGGCACATAGTGAACACCTAAACAAAATTCAACAACTTGTAAGGAAAGAGAACAATGTGAAAATAATTATTATAGACATTACTATATCCGTGATATAATACCGTATTTCTCGGACTGAAAGTAAAATAATTCATAAATTAGAATTCTGTTTTAATTTGGGGTGCACTTGGTTTCTGTTTCAGAGAAACACTTGATTGTTGATTGATTTTGTTTAGCTGCATATCAACCCCTGTGGGTTATTTTATACTGAAATCTAAATATTTAGTACATAATTTCATACTTTCAGGCTAAAGTTATTTTATTAGATATACAGTTTGCGAACATAAAATGTATTGTTGGTCTGCCAATTAAGTACTATCTTTGATAGGCGTTTTGGTGATTTTGTTTCTTTCAATTCATGACTGGCAAGGCAAATTATGTTTTTGCAGTAGGTTGCCATTTCTATCTGCGTTTGACTAGTTGCCAACCAAACCTATAAAACCCAGCCTTTCCTTCTAATCAACCGAATAGCTGGAGAGAGAAGAGATGGATTCATACTTTTCCCAAGGGTATTTGCGCAGAAGTAAATGTAATGTACTTGACTGGAATTCGAACTCTGCCCAGCGATTTCCGATTCTGAGCCAATATCTATATGCACATTTTCGTTGTCGGTAATTTTTCTATAAAATATGTTTTTATTTTTTTTATTTTGTTTATTTTTATTTATTTATTTTTTTTTTGTGATGCATTGATCATCATTTTGCTATAAAAATGTATTGATAATTTAATTATGATAAATAAAATTGTAGATATATAAAAGACACATTTCCTTTTGGCATGAATAAATCACATAAGGTCCCGGGGTCGATCCATTTAATGACGTCACTAGATTCAGTGACAACAGCGGCTGTGTCCGTTTTACAGCAGCAAAAATAAAAGGTTGCTTTCTTTAGCTCCCTCTCACTAACCTGGCCAAGGCAGAGGCTAATTGTTTTTCCTTACACTCTACATTGCCGTGTAGATATATGTTATACCATTTTCCGAGGGGACATGTATATATAGTTTTGTGTATGTCTTTGAGATATAAAAATCTCCCTGAAAAACAAGCATGTGATGTTATTTCTTTATCTTTCAGCCATCCCATTCGGAAATCATAATGCCTACAACGGGGAAAGTACAATGCGAGAAAAGATATTTCTGTCGTGACTCTCTCTCATTACAAGTTGTTTTAAAGGGGTTCACAATTTACTCATAGCTGGGACCCTAACAAAAGCTACCACCCCGAGGTAAATATTTGAGAAACTCTGTTCTTTAGTCTACCAGTTAAGAGGTTTTTCTTTTTGCTTCCCTTTAATGCTTTATCTAAGCGTTCTGTCAGTTTTGCTTCATAGTCTGCTATCAACGCCTATTTTGTGTTGTTACACCCAACGAAAATAAATCTTAGCAGTTAGAGGTGAAGAACGATGCGAGGCATTTCACAAGATATAGCCAAATGACCGAAAATCAGAATATTCGTTGGAAGTTCACATCACGTGGAAACACCTGGTAGGACGGTTGGTTGGTTGGTTGTTTTGTTTTTATGGCATATCAACCTCGGCGGGTAATTTATTGCCAAATAATTTTTTATTTATTTATTGCTGGTAATACCTTTTTTCCAACAAGTTATTGTTGTTTTTTTTTTTTTTTTTTTATATAAGTCTAGTAATACTTTTTTCTTTTCGCGTATCAAGATTCATTGGGATTTGTTTTTATGGGCAGGGTCCCCAAGTCCTACCCTTTATTTAACCCATAATTGGAGGGAAGAGACGGATTAATACCTTTACCAAGCGTACCAGTGCTTAAGTGAATGCAGGGTATTCAACTGGAATTCGAACTCGGCTCACCGATTTCTCTTTCCAAGCCGATATCCACTGTACCACAATGCACATACGTCATTATAAGCTTACAGCACCTGGTATTCCCAAGAGGTCACCCATCTAAGTACTGACCAGACTGAACGTTGCTTAACTTCAGTGATCGAGCGAGAACCAGTGTATTTAACGTGATATGGCCGTAAACCCGTACCCGTACGTTCATCGAAGTTAAGCAACATCGATTCTGGTCGTTATCTAGATGGATGACCGCTTAGGAATACCAGGTGATGTAGGCTTGGATATGGGATTGGCGTAATGAATAATGGTTCGAAATTATTACTCGGAGAGACGAGTTCCAGTTTCAATTGGGTTTGTTATATTCACTTGCGCAGAAATAACCTGGGAAAAGGTATGAATGCACCTCTTCTTCCCCACGCTCTGGGGTTTATTAATAAGACTTGTATCACTAAATCATTATTATCTTCCCCTACAAATTCTTACAATCTAAAAGTATTTTCCGGCCTTAAATAATCTACAAATGACTGACAAGCCGTAAAAAACGAATAAACCAATCAAAAGATCTGAAATGGAAAAATGAACGCTAATATACAGAAATCGTTTGTAAAAAGAAGATTCTTCTCTTTTTTGAATTCACCTCTTCTCTCCCTTCAGCTATGGGTTAATTAGTAAGACTTGTATCACTGAACTGATATCTCCAAAAACAGATCTTACAATATAAACGCAACAATACAAATTTATTTGGATTTGTTATTTCTTTTACCATCCATTTAAATATTGCTTTTCCTAAAATTCCAAAATTAGTTATATAAATATTTAAAATAAAGCATACTGCTAATGAAAACTCACTATTTTTTTTCAGTGCAAAATTATACAACGCTGTCTGTTTGCATTCTGCAGAAAGAGTTTATGTCCTAAAGAGAGTTTTGAAAATAAATATTCAAAAACCTGAAAGAATTTTTATTAGAACCGCTAAATTAAATTGCATCTTAGTGGCATTATCTCGCTTTGTTTGTGTTGAAAGTATTAAATAAAATGTGCGTTGTTGTGAAATGGATACCGGCTCGGAATGAGAAATGGAAGGCCGGAGTTTGAATTTCAGTTGAATTCATTATATACACTTATGCGCAATACCATTGAGAATGGTATGAATCTATCTCTTCTTCCTTCAGGTATGGATTGAATAGCAGGAAAGATTGGGCTCTTTCGCAACCAATCCTGACAGGCAGACTACCGCAGAAAGAAATGGCAACCTACTGCAACATGGATTAAAAGAGATGTGATCACTTACGCGCGTGTCACATATGGATTCTAACTACTGAATACCTATTTTATTAAGTTTTACTCTGTTGCATTATATATATATATATATTAGAGTAAGTCTTTCACAATTGTTACTACTAATCATTTTCATGGAGTATAGCTTCCACGACCAACATTTTCTTACTCTTTTATAGAATAGTATATGGTAGAGTTGAATTCTTTGCATTCACTTACGCGCAAATACACTTGGGAAAATCATTAATCCTTCTCTTCCCTCCAGTTATGGATTAAATAACAGGGCAGATTGGGCTCTATAGTCTTGGTCGGCGACTGGTCTAACACAGAAAGTAATAACAATCGGCTGTGGGATAATCTCCTGCTGCCAGTCAGTCATGTCTCTTTCGAGATATGATCGCCCTAAGCTCTATCACGTATAGCATTTAACTGACTGATATGGATAGAAGAATCAGAGAGACATGTGTGTGTGTTATATTCCGAAAAGTGTGCACACAAATATATGCCCTTACATACATAAGCTCTACATTCAGTTACATGCGAAATAACATTCACCATTGATAAAGGTTAAAGTATGGCCAAAAGCGCTCAGAAAAACGTGGCATTTGGACAATTCCTATATAATCTGAGATCTGAAAAGAAAAATATCATAAGAACACATGAAAAATTATGTAAAAATTATATAAAAACTAAATGATAAACCTTCTGTCATTTGCAATGAAATCTGTATAAAAGTGAGATTGCTGCTCAAATACACAATATATATATATATATATCATGTTTTTATGGGCTGGCTTCGAAACATGAAAAATTTTTGTGCAGTGATACTATGAATTTAAAAACATTGTAACAACCATTACAGTATATATATATATATATATATATATATATATATATATATATATATATATTATAGTAGTCCAAGGCTACTCACCTCAAAAGCTCTGGTTTTTACATCCCGTAACCAGCAAAACTAAAACAAAGCTCACAACGACTCTGACGTACACAGCAGTGTATAAAAGAAGAATTCTAAAGGCAAACGAGTCAGCATTCAGCCAGCGTAGGCGAAGGAAGAACGCCATGCCGTTCCAGGCACTTGACACTGCCTAACGCCTCCAACCACTACCACGCTGCCTGATGTCTCCGACCTGCTACCACGCCTCCTACTACTTCTGCCGCAACTGTTCATTTCAGGATAAAAACTGTCTTCTTCAGAATAAAAGCAATTGTCTTTTTCAGGACAACCAACAGGTCCTTTCCTCTAGTTACTACAACTGCCCTTTTCAGGGCAGGAAAGTCTACCTTCAAGAAATATGCACCAACACGATGCAGTGACTTTCAGCGACCAGTTCAGTGCGACTAATCGGTGACCTCCAACGTAATAACCTTACTAGATCAATCGCCGAATGCTAAAGTAGTCAACACGCCCATCTACGCCACCCGACTACGGCAAACACGTGACGGACCAATTCTATCCACTCGGTGCAAGCAACAACTAGACACTCAGGCCTCATTTCCTGACCTACTTATTGTTAATGGCACGTACCGACGACTCAAGCCTACAAGAGTGGACCCCACTCAATCAACAACAGTCCTGCGGCAACACAAGGGACCGTTTTGAACTGAAACACAACACAAATAAGTTATCAGGCAACTTTGTAACCTTACATATTGTTTTTAGTATAATTGCCTTTCCGACACCACTTCACAATTTCTTAAAAGTCTGCGGAATCGGTTAACATAATCGGCACCCACGACAACTGCCTCCTTCTGTACGCTGATAGCTTAGTGGTAGAATCTCCGACTGATGTCAAATCGGTCGGGTTTCAGTTCTGGCTGGAAGCAATCGGATGTCTAACCCTACTGATGAGTTGTGATTCAGCAAAACAGGACTGTCTGCAGATGACCATATATATATATATATATATATATATATATATATATATATATAAGAAAGACCACCAACTGTGTTGTTGTGACCAACAGTCAATGTCTAGATTGTCTAAACAGAGCAAATAAACGATTCACAACGTATATACACTAATAATGTTTGCCTATACAAGGTCCAAGAGCAATTTCTGGTAGAGAGTTACTGAAAACAGTTGTTCTGTGAGCAGTAACAGTAAATAGGTAAGATAACCGTTAATTCTATATTTGAAGTTATTAAGATTGTAGTGATCGGGAAAGCATCCTCATGGTATTATGTTCGCCGAAGCAACAGTTCTTGGAAAGAAGCTATCCGAGTGGAACTTACGCCTTACTAGATAAATATGAAGGGAATGAGGGTAGTTCGCTTCAATGTACGCAGCGTGGTGGGTTTTAGTTGGGTGGATTAGAGCTGAGGGAACTAGAAAATGCCTGGACATTTTCCATGGAGATTTCTTTTTTTGTTTTCATTTTTATCTGGGTTAGAGTTGGGGGAACTAACGAATATATCTTGTTTTAACATTTTCCAAAGCGAGTAGCGAGAGATTCGCATCGATTCGTCCGCAATGAGAAAAGATGGTAGAACGAAACAGCAGCCAGCCTACTAACGAGCTTCTGTAAATGGGTAGTAGAACAAAGAATGAGAGGGATAGAAAGAGGACAAGTATTTACTAACTACTAAAGATAAGAAGCTGTGAAGAGCCATGATTGTCCATATCCTGAAGGAACTTAAAAGAAGCAAACGTTCGTATATCAAATTCTTTTCTTATTTTTTTTTTTTTCGTCCCTGTATTTTAGTTTTTAATTTGTACTTTATTGTTACGGCGGGTCTATTTTATTCATTTTGTGAGCTAAGTATCACCTTTGATCTTATGAGCTTGACGAAGTTATTAGCTTCTTGCTTCTACCATCCATTTCCCTCAGGTCCGTCTTTGTTCATACGCTGATCATTTCAACTTAGTATCTTGTCAGGCGATGATTTTATAGTTCTAATTCCATTGGCCGCGTTTAATTTTGCCTTGAACGCCGTCTTTAGCCTACGCAGTTTTCTTTTCTTTCTTTGCATTTCTTTCCTTGATGTCATCTTTTAAACCGTTCTTATTGACATCCCATCAGTCCAATGAATTCGTAAGAGTTAACTTTAAGTCTTCTGTTGCTCATTCATTTTCCCTAAGTGATTTCAACAGTCGATTTATTTTTCCCACTTTGGAGTTTAATGCTGTTCATCTTTCAAGGACAATTTCCACATCATTTTCCTTTGATCCCAGGTGTTTCTTGCTCCGACGTTTAGCAAGATTTCATTCAGGAACATCGAATTATTGTTTTGTTCCTCTAAGATTCAGTTTTCCTTTTTTTTTATAGTAATATACTTAACTTAATGCACAAGGTCAAATAGTTCGTGGCAAGGATCGAAAAAAGAACAGATGAATGAAGATCGCGTTACGTTAACCTTCCAACTGGGAATGAACTGCCTCTTTTGAACATCAGCAATCGAAATACCCGAGTGTTATATGTTATAAGGCTTAGCTTACTGCGGATGCGTGTTGTGGTGCAGTTGATATCGACTCGGAACGACAAATCGGGGTGCCGATTTCGAATTCCAGTTGAATTCACTGCAATCACTTCCGCACAAATACCCTTGGGAAAGGTAATAATCCATCTCTTCCCTTCAGTTATGGGTTAAATAATAGCAGATTTGGTTCTATAGCTTTGGTTGGCAACCAGTCTAACGCAGAAAGCAATGGCAAGCTACTGCGGAATAATCTTCTGCCCAGTCAGTCATGTCTCTTTCGAAACATGATCACCTAAAGCGTGTATCACGTATGGCACTTAAATGACTGATTAAAAAACAGCACTAGGCCAAATGTTATGGTGCCCTATTTATAGGAATGTACTCTTCCTCCGTCAATAAATACTTACCTGCGTGACCTCCGGGGACACAGCTGTGAGACAGTCTAAAGACAGTCGTAAGGCTGTTGAGACCAAGCATAACTATACCGTTCGGACTTACACTTCTGTTTTGCTGATTATTAACACTCGTATTTGTATATTATGTATAAGTTGAATAAGTCCGGTAAGAAGATACATCCTTGTCTTATACTCCTTTTTGTATGCGAGCGGTATTCACCAAGCAGGTTAACTTGATGTTGATTTTTAGGAAAAGCAAGAATTGAAGAATGAAACTTTAATTCAAATTTCCTGTGTTAAACTGTGAGGTATTTTTCGCTTATTTTTTTATTTATTTATTCATTTATTTATTTTTTTTATTTTATTTCTGTATATATATATCTGTATTTTTCGTGTTTTTTTTCCCCCTTTTTGGAGTTCATGCTTCATTTGGGAGGAAAAAAAAAAGTTTGAAATTTTTTATTTATTCTGTTATGCGAAGCTACACTGGCCAAGGTATCAGCAGCCATTAGTTCCCCCCCCCCCCCCACGCCATGTTCTGTTCTTTGAATGAGAATTCACCAAGCAGGTTAACTTGATGTTGATTTTTGGGAAAAGCAAGAATTGAAGAATGAAACTTTAATTCAAATTTCCTGTGTTAAACTGTGAGGTATTTTTCGCTTATTTTTTTATTTATTTATTCGTTTTTGCCCAATATTTTTCCTTAATTTTAGAACTTTTCATGTCTAACTCTACGTTTGATTTTATTTTTAGAAGAAATTTTTGACTGGACTTTAACTAAGTTAAAACTTAATAAGTCACTTTTTTTTTCTTTCTTTTTTTGAAATCTTTAACTTTTTTTTTTGTTCTCAATTGGAGTAGATACTTAACTATCGCCCGGTTCACACACCACCCACACCTGTTGGATGGGTGAAGAGGCTCATCCCTTGTTTCCTGTTTGGGATGCGGTTTCCGGTTTTTCTCCTTTCTAATCTTACTGTTTTTTGGGGTTTTTTTTTTTCAATTGGAGTAGATAGACTAAACTATCGCCCGGTTCACACTCCACCCACGTCTATTGAACAGGTGAAGAGGCTTATCCCTTGTTTCCTGTTTAGAATGCGGTTTCCGGTTTTTCTTTTCTAATCTTCTCACTGTTTTTTCAATTGGAGTAGATAGACTAAACTATCGCCCGGTTCACACTCCACCCACGTCTATTGAACAGGTGAAGAGGCTTATCCCTTGTTTCCTGTTTAGGATGCAGTTTCCGGTTTTTCTTTTCTAATCTTCTCACTGTTTTTTCAATTGGAGTAGACAGACTAAACTATCGCCCGGTTCACACTCCACCCACGTCTATTGAACAGGTGAAGAGGCTTATCCCTTGTTTCCTGTTTAGGATGCGGTTTCCGGTTTTTCTTTTCTAATCTTCTCACTCTTATGTAGCCCCCTGCACATCAGTGGCGTTATCGCCTTGCTTGGGGTGATATGATTAAAAAAAAAATGTATAGGTTCTTTTAATAGGATTTTCAACTAATGATACCAAAGAGTGAAGGCAAATTGGTTACGTTTCTTAAGGGATTATTTTTACTTTACCTATCGACTTGTAGTTTGTGATCACGCGCACCATTTGGTTTTGATATGTTTTAAATTGAACTGAAAGTCTCTTCTTCCATGTCTCATCAGGTCTGAAAAGCAGAGCAAAAAAAAACTGTTTGCATTCACACACGTAGGTAGACATTTTTTTTCTTTGTCGGAAAATTGAACATATCTTCTTGTTTCCGTGTCTTTCTTCCGAGCCCTAACGAGGCCACAGCAACTTGGCGACGAAGATTCGCCACAACAAATTGGCGACGAAGATTTCGCCACGACAGCAAATGTGGCAGACACAGAAGCAGGCATCAACCATTCAAACGGTGGAATTGCTTGTGTTGAGTTTTTACGTATTTTCGAAACAAGCATGATGAGGACACCATGGACTGAGCAGATAAGCAACGATAAGGTGGTGGAGAGAAGGGAAACTAGAAGAAAAATCATCAGGAAGAGAATTTAATATTCTAAGCACGGATAGAAGAGCGAGATTGACTTGATAGGCCTGAGCAAATGGATGGCGGAGCAGGGTTTGGGAGAGATACCAAGAGGAAAAATATTGAGAGCGACAAGAGATAGAGCCAAGTGAAAGTCTATGATCACCTACGTCCTGAAAGGACACGGCACATGAAAAAGAAGAAAAAATGTGGCATTAGGGCGAAAAAACGAGTTAAGATTTTCCGAGGACATTCTTCCAGGTCAATAAAAGAATAATAGTGAAAAAAGTAACAATAATGAATAGAGTAAAACTCGTCATAAAATACTAATGAAAAAAATCCCTCTAAAATGCAACAAGACCAAGTAATAGTAATGAAATAATAATAGTGAAAAAAGTGCACTCAAAAGCAATAATATTAGATAAAGAAAATCTAGTAATAAAATAAAAAAACTACTTCATGATAATAGTCAAGATGCTTTATGGAGAAAAAAACTATACTAATAATAAGGTGTAAAACTGGTAACACAAAAAATAATAGTAAAATATTTAATCTAAAATGGAACAAAAAATAAAAGTGAAATATTTAATCTTAAAATTTGCAAAATAAAAAGGAATAAATAGTATTTAAAAATGTTCATACTGAAAATGCTTCATCTAAAATGGCAACAAAAATAAGATGGTTTAAAACTCGGAATACAATAATAGTGAAAAAGCTTTATCTAAATAGACAAAATTAATATGACTGTGCAAAACAAGAAATAATAACAATAAAAATGCTATATTTTGAAAGCAACATTATTAAGATGGCGTAAAACTAACAATGACAGTAGTGAGAAATGATTCACCTGAAAAGCAAGAAGATGATGGAGTAGAATTAGTAATCAGTCAGTTATGTGTCATAAGTGATACACGTTTGGGAGATCATGTCTCTTTCGATTCGTGACTGATTAGGCAGAATATTTTCCCGTAGTAGGTTGCTGTTTCTTTCTGTAGTAGACTGGTTGCCAACCAATGCTACTGAACCCAGTCTGTCCTACTATTCAACCCATAGCTGGGAGAAGAAAAATGTATTCATATCTTTCCCAATAGTATTTGCGCGTAGGTGAATACAACAAACACGACGGGAATTCGAAATCGGCTCTTCGATTTTCTCATTCCGTACCAATATTGCACCACAACGCTCAATAAAATCATAATATTAAAAATGTTTAATCTAAAAACCAACAAGAGGGAAAAAATTAGCTATGCAATCAATTAAATGCATCATTTTGAAAGCAATGATAATGAAATGTAATCAAACACGTAATAAAGTAAATTAATAATAGAAATGGAGTGTACTGACAGAGAGTGCTGAGATTAAAAGCAGGAAAATAATTGAAACTAAAACAATAAAACAATTGTGAAAATAAGTAATTTGAAAAGCAACAATGGAGAAGATAACCTGTAGAAATTGTGCAACTTTTGTTATCCAGTTCTCTCCTATTAAATAATAATAATAATAATAATAATAATAATAATAATAATAATAATAATGAAAATGACTCGTCGAAAATATAGTAAAACATTGCTATTATGAGTTAATAAAACAAAGATGGCGGACAACATAGAAGTGGAAGTATTGCAGACGACAAATGACTGGAGAATGGCTGTGCTCCACCATCGGCTGTTCGGTATCCAAAAAGTAACGCCTATGAAAGATGGGTCCTCGAAATGGGGGATGCTAGTTCAAGTTTCATCGAAAAATAATTATTCATTTTCGATTTCATTCTGTTGCCTCTGGCGGCCTAACAGTTCACTGAGGCGAAGAATAAGACGATAGAACAAAACTAATAATAATAATAATTTTAAAAGAGACTTCACCTGCGAAGCTTTCAAAACAAATTATTCTGTTATTAAGAGTTAGTTGTACAGAAACGAAGATGATGAATGATAGAATGACTGCAGTTTTTTTTTGTCTTTGTTTGTTTTTTTTGTTTTGTTTTTTTTTTTCGTCATCGATTTTTCCAAAATAGACATAATAGTTAAGACAACATTCATGAAAGACGAGCTCCAGAGACTTTCGGTGCGGATTCAAGTTACACTGAAAACTCATCCATTATTTCTGGGTGTGCGCTATTTTGTTATAGAAAGCAAAAATAAAATGCATTTACAACAACAACAATAATAATAATAATTTTAATAATAATAATAATAATAATAATCGTGACACATGAGAGCATCAACAATTCCAGTTGTAGTTGGAACCCTCGCATTGACTGGAAAAGTTTCCGACTCATTGAAAGGATTCCTGGTATCCCAAGACTTTAAAAAATACAAAAAGTTGTATTCCCAAGTACAGCCCACACCTTACCTTTAGCTATATAAAATGCCTATGATCGGGGGGGGGGGAACAAAAATGAATAGTGGAAAACGTAATAACTACATTTTAGGTCTGAGATATCTGGCTGAGACCCGGGAAAATTAGTATGCATCAGCAATCAAAGGAATATAATAATAATAATAATAATAATAATAATAATAATAATAATAATAATAATAATAACGAAGCAATATATGCATCAACAATAGCAGCAACAAAAAAATTGAATATCAAAATAAAAACAAGGCAGTCTCGCAGACATGAAGATCCACCTTGGAAAAGAAAAATAGAAAAAGAAATCGAACAACTTAGAAGTGAACTATCAGTACTGGATGAACTGAGTAGAGGAATAAATGTAAGAACTAGGAAAAGCAGAAGAGCCGAAAGAAAATATAACATTAGAAATGAAAATGAAGTCTTATCAAATAAAGAAAAAATAAAGCAAAAAATCCAACTGAAGGCTCAAAGAATAAGGCGCTATGAGAAAAGAGCAAGATTTTACAGACAAAACAAGATTTTTCAAACTGATACAAAGAGATTTTACAGGGAAATAGGTAAAAAAAAAGAATTGAAGTGACAGTCCCCCCCAGAATGGAAGAAGTCACACAGTTCTGGGAAAAGATATGGGCTTGCCCTAAAGAACTTAGCAAGGAAGTACATTGGATTGCGCAAGAGATAGAACGAATGAAAAATAAACCAGAACAGACATGGTCTGGAATTACAGAAGATGATGTTAAATTTGCACTAAAAAAAGCACACAATTGGAAATTCCCAGGTATAGATAAAATTCCTAACTTTTGGCTATATTATTTAAATACAGCACATAAAAAGCTAGCCAAAGAATTTCAAGAAATGGTTGACGATCACACTAAAATTCCTGCATGGATGACCAAAGGAATTACATTTCTTCTACCCAAGAATAGTGACACAAACAACCCGAAAAACTACAGACCAATTACCTGTCTTCCGACAACATATAAACTATTAACATCTATTTTAACAAAACAGACATATTTATTCTTAGAAAGAAATGACATGATACCGCTTGAACAAAAAGGGTGCAAACGTGGCTGTTATGGATGTAAAGACCAATTGCTAATTAACAAAATAATCCTGGAAAACTGCTACATTACAAAGAAAAATCTTAGTACTGCCTGGATAGATTATCGAAAGGCATTCGATAGTGTGCCACATGACTGGATTTTAAAGACTTTAAATATATACAAGATATCGCCCGTTATCATCAATTTCATCAAACAGTGCATGTCTATATGGAAAACAACCCTTTACCTCAATCATATAAATGGAACCTATAAGTCTGATGAAATAAACATCAAAAGAGGTAGATTTCAAGGTGATTCTTTATCTCCCTTATTGTTCTGCATATCATTAATAGCACTAACCAGTCAACTTAATAAGACAAAATGTGGTTATAAAATAGGCCAAAAGAAAATAAGCCATCTATTTTACATGGATGACTTAAAGTTATATGCTTAGAATGATAATGAGCTGGAAGGTCTTCTGCAAACTGTAAAATGCTTCAGCGAAGACATTGGAATGAAATTTAATTTGAATAAATGTGCTAAAGCTACAGTTTTACGTGGATCAATACAAGAAACATCCCCAATTAGCTTAGACCCTGCTGTAACAATAAAAGAATTGAAACCAGAAGAAGCTTATAAATACCTAGGTGTAAATGAGAGCGAAAACATTCACCATAAAAAAATGAAAGAAATAGTGCGTAAAGAGTACTATAGAAGGCTACGAATGATATTAAAAACTGAATTAAATTCACAGAACAGAGTTATGGCCATTAATAGCCTTGCAATCCCAGTTGTCCAATATAGCTTTAACATCTTAAACTGGATTCTAAACGACATCAGGCGAATGGATGCTAAAACAAGAAAGCTTCTTTCTAAGCATAAGATGCATCACCCAAAGGCTGATGTAGACCGTCTATACATACCCCGTAAAGAAGGTGGAAGAGGTCTTATTCAGCTGGAATTGTCATACAAGACAACAACTATTGGCTTACTAACATACATAGAAACAACAAAGGATTGGATGATACAATTAGTAAGACAACATGAAGAAAGAAAGAAAAAATATTCAATAATAAAAAAGGCAATAAATACAAACAAGATTTACAGTTAGTAGATTCTGTAGAAAAGCAAAACAGAAGCGAAGAACCAACTATTGCGGCAAAAAATATGAAAATGAAAGCCAAAGATAAAGCGCTTGAACAGATGAAACAACGCTGGCAAGACAAACCTCTGCCTGGCCAATATCCAGAACGTGCCAATAAATCCAATGTTGACAAAGTTAATACTCATCGATGGTTACGTGCATCTGGATTAAAGTCTGAGACTGAAGGCTTTATTCTTGCAGCACAAGACCAAAGTCTTTTCACTAGAAACTTTCAGGCAAATATTATACATAATAATATTGATCCAAAATGCAGGTTTTGTGATAAACACCAAGAAACAATAGACCATCTAACCTCAGGCTGTTCTGTACTTGCCCAAAATGAATATAAAAATCGCCACGATAGAGTTGGGCAGTATTTACATTGAACAATGTGCAAACATTATGGAAAATCTGTAAGCAAACACTGGTATGAACATCACCCAACACCGGTTGCAGAAATACAAGATGTCACCATTCTATGGGATTACACCATCTACACAGACAGAAAAATTGAAGCAAATAGGCCAGACATTATTGTTAAAAACCAGAAATAGAAAACTTGTCTGTTGATTGATATGGCTTGTCCAGCGGATTGTAACATAGCAACCAAGGGATTTGAAAAACTGTCAAAATATAAAGACCTGGAAATTGAAATAGAAAAAATGTGAAAATTGAAAACAAGAGTTGTGCCAGTGATAGTAGGTGCACTTGGAATGATAAAAAATGGAACAAAACAACACATTGAAAGAATCCCTGGAAACCCCAGCTTAAGAGATATACAAAAAATTGTCTTATTAAGTACAGCCCACACACTAAGGAAAACTTTATCTCTGTAATGCTGGGGATGATAGGGAAGATAGAAAAACATGAAATGGAGCCATAACAACACGCCACTATCTGCCTTAGGTCTCCCCGCAGACTTGGTTGGTAGTGAGACCAAAGCAGAAATCGAAATATGATGAAGAATGACATAATATATAATAATAATAATAATAATAATAATAATAATAATAATAATAATAGCTAAAATGCTTTATCTAGCATAAACCAACTGCATCTGCTAAAGACGGGGTATGACCATTTCTCAAAAAAGACTACCTAGCAAATAAATGTTTACAGACTCAAATATAAACGACTAATATTTACAGCTAACCAAATAAATGTTTGTACACATTTCTGTTTTCGAGCAGAGTGCGGCTCAGTTCTGTTTCTGTCCTAGAACAGATACGTTTTTGAAAAAAAATAAATACCGTGAAATGCCCGGTCCCGAGGAATAAATGCCTAAGGCTGAACTACCCCATTGCACTATAGGCCAGCGCAACCGAGGGGCAATTTTTGACCCAGGCCCGATCGTAGACGTTCAGGTTTCTCACACTAAACTCTATTTTGTGTCACATCAGGTCTCAGTAGGGAGACAAAGTAAATATTATACAACTGGAGTTCCGTGCTCTGCAAACTCCCAAGAAATTTTTTAAATTTGACCAATTAATGGGGAATTTTGAGGCTATATGCAAAAGTTATTAGAGTATATTTTAGGGTCAACTATTTGAATCAATTGGCTTATGATTCTGTCACTAAAACGGCCTTATTTTAATAACAAACATTATAAAAACAACAACGATTTCATTAAAAAAAGTTGCTTCATGAATCCCGCTGTGATTAGGGGTCCTGAAAGTAAAGTTTCATTAGTTTCAAACGTTATAAATAACAACAAAGATGAGGACAATATTTCGAAGGTAAACAATGATAAATTCTCATTCAAGAAACACAGAAAGAATCCGTCCCTTTACGATTATCATTAGCTTCTAATTCTATCACTAATAAAGCTTCATAAAAAGAAAAAAATGATTTTGTTAAAAAATTCACTCCTTATAAAAAATGCTTCTTTAGGGGCCCACTTGAATTAGAGATCTTGAAGTTTAAACTTTGTTATTTTCATATTATATCCACCACTGAATAGCAACATACGAACTGTACATTGAAAACTAAGAGGAAATGGATTGTCGGTGGTTAAGAATTAAGGCAAATATTACTGAGAGAATAGGATTTGTTATATATTATTCAAATTCCTGAGTGAATGAGACTATTTCTAATGTTTCTTTAAGAACCGATTCTCTTAAAATTGCCAGAATTTGCTTTTATGCTCTTGCCGAACGAAAACGTTATAAAACTTTCTCGAATCCACTAACCCTCCAATATATCCTCTAGTGTTTGTTGGGAAATTTCCAATTCGCCAGACAGTATTAGATGAAGAAGAGTTAGATGGAGTTACTGAAACTACGATATATCAATCCTTGTTGGGTTATTTAATGTCAAAATCAGTCTTTATTTTTTAATTATATTTGAAGCGATAAGCATTTACTTGTCACGAGGATAGGTCATGGTTTTTCGTATGTATTTTAGTCCATGATATATTCTTTATTCGAGGATAGTAAATAATAATCATTTATATCTGAGTATAAAAGTATTTACTTAGTTAGGGGATAGGTAAAAGTTTTTGTTTATATTTGTGTAGGTACCTCTACGCAATTGCCGAAAAAGCAACATAGCGTGATGTTAAGTGGACTCAAACGTAATAAAAACAAAGTTTTACTATCAAAATATTTATGTTATTATTAAGAAGAAAGATAAAATTTTGTTGTTATTATTTTTTAAATTTTCTAATACTTTCTTACACATTCGAAATTTCACTTAAAATTTCTTCTTTTATTTTCCGTCAGTGATTCATGCCATGTTTACGTAATATTACTACTAAGGAAAACGTAATATTACGTAAGTCATTTTTTGGCGTTGAAAGACATATTAATTTGAAAATTCTTGCAAAAATTAACTAATTGTCCAATTTTCATGAAACTTTCAGGACTTATTGACAAATAATTATTTATGCAATTATTATTTTTAGAAAATTTTAGTATAAATATTTTTTACATCTGTTATCCATAATCTAATTAATTGCAGAAAACATCTAGAAATATATTATCTATACCATTTTTTAATTAGTTAATGCAGGGATCATTGGGAAATCTTAATCATTTTTTTGTTTACGAAACCATTTTTTTGAAAATCTGCTCTGAATAGTAAAAAAATGCATTAAAACTCCGTCATTTTTAATTCACATAAAATTTTAATTGATAGTATAATAAATATAATTTATCATAGTCTGAAGAAAAAAAATCCATGAATAATGAATTTTTATAAAAATTGTTTTCATTTTTTGCTTTGCAAATTAAAGTATCAAACATCTTTTAAATTTCTTCCTGTTACTCAATGTCTTTGCTTATTAATAAAGACTTTATTTAAAAATCGAAAATTCAAAAGCTTAAAACAAATCATTTAGAATTAAAATTTTAAAAATAATTTCTAATTGTATTTATTTATGTTAAACTGCACATTTTCTTTTACTATGGAAACTTATAAGAGGTTTATCATTAAAATGTCACATATTTCATGAATTGTTCCCATTACGAAATGTTAAATTGTGTTATTGGTCGTTTATATTTAAGTCGCAAACATTTATTTGTTTAAGGAAGACGGTAAATATTATTCGTTTATATTTGAGCCTTTAAACATTTTTTTGATGAGGGGAATGATAAATATTGGTCGTTTATATTTGGGTCTGTAAATATTAATTTGGTTAGGAAAATGGTAAATATTGGTCGTTTATATTTGAGTCTGCAAACATTTATTTGGTTAGGGGAGCGGTAAACATTAGTTGTTTATATTTGAGTCTGCAAACGTTTATTTGGTTAGGGGAGCGGTAAATATTAGACATTTATATTGGTCGTAAAAATATTTATCTATTCGTTTTAGGAATTCTTCAGAATTATCACTTATTTCATTCTTAACCAAATCTAGATCTAGGTCGTTTAACCGTTCTAGCAGACGAAAAAAATCCAATTACTAATTCCCTTTCCTATTTTTCTTCGTCTGGCCATCAGTATATTTTTCAATCTATCGAGAATTAGTGTTTTGCTGTCTTCTATTTTTTTTTCAGTTTACTCGTGTCTTTACAATAGTGTCACACTAATAACGAAGCCATTCTTCTTCTTCTTCTTCTTCTTCTTCTTCTTCTTCTTCTTCTTCTTCTATGTGCCCTGTCCCTTCAGGACGTAGGTGATCATGGTTCTCCACGTCTCCCTATCCCTTGTGGCTTTTAGTATGTTTGCTCCTGTTACTCCTGGCAACCTCCGTTCCGTCATCCACCTGATCAGGCCCTGCAAATATGTTATCCGCTGCCTTCCACTGTCTCTCTTTCCTTCTATCTGGTCAGTCAGTATCAGGTTCTCCAGGCTCTCCTTCCTCACTGCGTGTCCCAGGAACTTCAGTTGTCTCTTCCTGATGCTCAGTATTAATTTCCTTTTGGTTGCCATTCTTTCCAACACCTCATCGTTGCTTGCATGCTCAGTCCACGATATCCTCAGCATCCTTCTGTAGAACCACATTTCCGCTGCTTCCAGTTTTGTCCTAATTTTCGATTATATTGTCCAGCATTTGCTGCCGTATTGAAGCCATTATTATAAAGATTAAAAAATCTGGGTGGATGAAATTGGCTAAAGGATGAATGAAGATTTTGGAAAATTGTTTTAATGAAAAACATTTAAGCTCCCTTAAAGAATGCAAAAGGCACCGAAAGCAGAACCCTTCTGATAAAAACATAAATATATTCTGAGTGGGCGAATATGGCTAAACGATGTCAGAATATTATGGAAAATTGTCTTAATGAAAAACATTTAAGCTCCCTTAAAGAATGCAAAAGGCACCGAAAGCAGAACCCTTCTGATAAAAACATAAAGAAATTCTGAGTGGATGAATATGGCTAAACGATGTCAGAATATTATGGAAAATGGTGTTAATGAAAAACCTTTCAGCCCCTGGAAGACTGCAAAAGGTAATGAGAGTGAAACCATTCTGCTGAAGACTTTAAAAATATGTTCTGTGCGGATGCATTTAGTTAAACGATGACGAAAGCTTGCGTAACAAAATGAGCAAATATATATAGTATGTGGTTTGCACCAAGAAACGTCTGAGGCCTGAAGGGAACTTAATGTTCATTAGGGACTTTTACCTAAGAACAGCTGAACTGTGGTGACCCATTATATCCTAGTCTCAACCCAAGAGATACTAAATAAGCGGTGTCATATTGCTTTGCTACAGGTTAAATCAAGATTACAAAGGGCCTACTCAAGTATCTAAATAGGTTGCGTAAGATTTTTATTTAATACAGGATGTCCATAAAGATCGTGTGCACTTTAAAAAAGTTATAACTTTATTTATATTTGCGATAGAAATAATTTGTTAAAAGGATTAGAAAGAAGTAAATCTATATTTTTTATGGTTTTATGGACATTTTATTTGAGTTTTCACATGTTCTCCATCATTAGCAATACAAAGAGTAATACGATTTTGCATTTCATATTTGTTTACTAAAAATTATTGCAAATTTTGTGATAAAGAATTATTCAATAACTATACTTAAAAATAGGTACATTAAACTTTATAACATTTTTGTACAGATTATTTGTGTCAGAAATACAAATATAGTTATAAATTTTTGAAAGTGCACACGGACTTTATGAACACTCTGTATATTTAGCTACAGGTTGTCGTCGACTTACAAGCATGATTGGTAACGGCCGAAAGAACATAAGTCGGTTTGTAATCTTTCTTTGGTCATTATTGTATTTCTTATAATTTTTATGGTTTCTTTACATTTGAAACAGTTTTTATCATTTCTCCGTGTGTTTTTTGCTTCTTACCTTTACGTTCGTTTTGTGTAAGTCAAATACTGCATACTACAGTTGGTTTAATATTTTCTGAACAAACAAAAATACATACGAATATAAAACATATTATTTGCTGCTGATGCTTTGTTGTGGATTGTACTGTGTAATCACTATCATTTTTGTGTAAAGATCAATTTCATTCTTTCTCTCATTCTTGGCAGGTTGAGAAGACAATTTTTTTTTATAAACATCTTGGTGTTTTTTAAAGAAAAATTTCAAAAACACAGTCTTGAGGGAAAGTGTTTGCACCATGGCTGCACTTACACTGAACTTGAGGCGTGCTAGGAAATGCTAGCGCTACCGGGAACTGGTGTGGAAATTGTCGTACACTGGAAAACATTATTCTCTTCTTCTATGTGCCTTGTCCCTTCAGAACGTAGGCGATCATGACCTTCCACGTTTCCCTATTCCTGGTGGCTCTGAGCACGCCTTCTCCTGTTACACCATGTAATCCTCGTTCCGTCATCCACCTGATTAGGTCCTTCAAATATGTTATCCGTTGCTTTGTCTTTTTCCCTCTATCTGGCATGTTAGTATCAGATTCTCCAAGCCCTCCTTCCGCATTGCGTGTCCCAGGAACTTCAGCTGTCTCTTCCTGGTGCTCAGTATTAATTTCGTTTTTGTTTCCATCATTTCCAAGACCTCATCATTGCTCACATGCTCGATCAATGATATTCGCAGCATCCTTCTGTAGAACCACATTTCAGTTGCTTCAAGTTTTTCCTTCATCTTTGATGGTATTGTCCAGCATTCACTGCCATATTGAAGGACGGACAGCACATAGGAATCCAGTACTGTCTTCCTAGTTTCTAGCAAAATTGTCCTGTTTCTTAATACTTTAACTTCTGGAATGCTTCCTTCGCCATGCTAATTCGCCTTCGGATCTCTGTGCCGCACTTTCCGTCTTCTGTTATAACGCTTCCCAGGTATTTAAATTTTTGTTCCTGCTTGATTCTGGTATCTCCGACCTGTATTTGGCATTTTGGGCTGCCCTTGTTACTGATGACCATGCATTCGGTTTTCTTGCAGTTTATCTCTAGTCCTTTCTTGTTACTTTCTTCTGCTACCTTAAAACATGACGCGACCCGAAGTAGTCGTGACTAGACGGTCAGGCATACCAATTCACAGTCGTGTTCGTAAAGTCGAACCTTTCTAAGTCGCATATGTCTATCTGTATCAGTATTTAAAGTATTAGTTTCCATGCGAGGTTTTGTATGACGCGCGCAGAGATGATTTATTATAAGCAGCTTTACAATTAAGATATTTCTCCATAAAAAAAAAAAATTCTGTTTCCGTTCTGAAATAAAATCACTGTTTTTCGCTCTCCTCTCCGGTCTTTCACGGTGACATCATTTGCCTTCGTCTGAATAACTAAAACGATTGACTGACAACGCTTCTTTGCCTGCACATGACACAGGAAACCGGAAGTTGTTAGTGACTGCTTTTGTCCTTATACCGCTTCTCATTAATGAAATCACCTGAGGTTTTGTCTCCAACGTCTGACTAATTTTTAAGAATAAAAACGTGGATATAGAATTTAATAGGAAAATAAACGAAACAAAAAGCTATCTTCAAAATACGCAAACTTCAGTGATTTGTAAAGGCAGTAACATTTGTGTGTTGCGAAATAACAAAGACATATCACATTTTCTTCACACCACAGTATTCATCTTTGTTGCTACTAACACAATGTTTTGCCGCATATACTTTCTGACTTTCCCAGTATGTTCTAAAGTCCTGAGCTTAAATAATGTTTATTATCACGACTATTGTCTTTATTCTTATTCATCATATTTTTTATTTCTGCTATGGTCACACTACCAACCAAGTCTGCGGGAAGACCTAAGGCAGGTCGTGGCGTGTTGTTATGACTCCATTTCATGTTTTTTCTATCTTCCCCATCATCCTTAGTGTTACATAGACAAAGTTCTCCTTAGTGTGTGGGCTGTACTTAATAGGACAATTTTTTGTATATCTCTTAAGCTGGGGTTTCCAGGGATTCTTTCAGTGTGTTGTTTTGTTCCATTTTTTATCATTCCAAGTGCACCTACTATCACTGGCACAACTCTTGCTTTCAATTTCCACATTGTTTTCTATTTCAATTTCCAGGTCTTTATATTTTGACAGTTTTTCAAATCCCTTGGTTGCTATGTTACAATCCGCTGGACAAGCCATATCAATCAACAGACAAGTTTTCTATTTCTGGTTTTTAACAATAATGTCTGGCCTATTTGCTTCAATTTTTCTGTCTGTGTAGATGGTGTAATCCCATAGAATGGTGACATCTTGTATTTCTGTAACCGGTGTTGGGTGATGTTCATACCAGTGTTTGCTTACAGATTTTCCATAATGTTTGCACATTGTTCAATGTAAATACTGCCCAACTCTATCGTGGCGATTTTTATATTCATTTGGGGCAAGTACAGAACAGCCTGAGGTTAGATGGTCTATTGTTTCTTGGTGTTTATCACAAAACCTGCATTTTGGATCAATATTATTATGTATAATATTTGCCTGAAAGTTTCTAGTGAAAAGACTTTGGTCTTGTGCTGCAAGAATAAAGCCTTCAGTCTCAGACTTTAATCCAGATGCACGTAACCATCGATGAGTATTAACTTTGTCAACATTGGATTTATTGGCACGTTCTGGATATTGGCCATGCAGAGGTTTATCTTGCCAGCGTTGTTTCATCTGTTCAAGAGCTTTATCTTTGGCTTTCATTTTCATATTTTTTGCCGCAATAGTTGGTTCTTGGCTTCTGTTTTGCCTTTCTACAGAATCTACTAACTGTAACTGTAAATCTTGTTTGTATTTACTGCCTTCTTTTATTATTGAATATTTTTTCTTTCTTTCTTCATGTTGCCTTACTAATTGTATCATCCAGTCCTTTGTTGTTTCTATGTAGGTTAGTAAGCCAATAGTTTTTGTCTTGTATGACAATTCTAGCTGAATAAGACTTCTTCCACCTTCTTTACGGGGTATGTATAGACGGTCTACATCAGTCTACATTATTATTATTATTATTATTATTATTATTATTATTATTATTAACGATTATTTCACTTCATGATTTAAATTCACAATACATCTTTGATCGACTCGGTATTTCATGTTTCCTTACTCGTCAGAACACAAACAAAAATTATTGTATTATTACAGAATATAAATATTTTTTTATTTTGTAAACGCTTATTTATACATGCCGACTAAAGGTTCAAATTAAAATTTTCGGTAAATTTTCGTTTTAGGTCCCGAAGGCTTTTCCCCTTTCAAATTTAACCAAAATAGCATTATTTCTGTGCAAATGTATCTACTGAACTCAAATCAACAATTAGCTATTGAAGAAACCTACCTTTTTGATCTGAACGTCCATAAAAAAATCGAACTACATTTTGTCTCCCGTAACACTAATGCAGTCATGTAATTAACTGCTGAATGACTTTCTGCGTAGAACAACAAATTTCGGTCTATTTTCGGTCGATTTTCTTCCTTTACTGAAACTTCCGGCGATTTACTTAATAATTTTAATTCAACTCGGTATTCATGATTTACTTCCTGTAATGAAAGTAATACGCTATTGTATTTCTACGCTTATTACTTTCATTACAGGAAATAAATAGCTGAAAGTTTCAGTAAAGGAAGTAAATTGACCGAAATTTGTTGCTTACGCAGTACGTCATTCTGCAGTTAATTACATAACTTCGTGACAGTTACGGGAGAGAAAAAGTGCGAGATATATATTTTTTTATTTTTTTATGAACTTTCAGATAAAAAAAGGTAGGTTTCTTCAATAAATCATTGTTGTTTTGAGTTCAGCATCTACATTTGCACAGAAATAATGCTATTTTGTATAAATTTGAAGGGGGAAAAGCCTTCGGGACCTAAAACTAAAATTTACCAAAGTTTCTTTATTGAAAACTGCAATTCTCATAATTTCTCTAAAGCAATCTTAAAACCCAAATATTCATTTTTTTTTCTATATGCACATATACAAATATACATTACTGTTCAGGCTATAAATGGAAACAAATCAAATATTTAAAATAACCATTCATTTACTTAATATTCAGTCAGTCAGTTAAGTGCCATACGTGATATACGCTTCGGGCGATCATGACACGAAAGAGACATGGGCTGAAGATTATCCCGCAGTAGGTTGCCATTGCATTCTGTGGTAGACTGGTTGCCAGCTAAGACTATAAAACCCAATCTATCTTATTATTTTACCCATAACTGGAGAGAAGAAAAGGATTAATACCTTTCACAATGGTATTTGTGCGTAAGTAAATGCAATGAATTCAATTTGAACTCGGTTTCCTGTTTTGTCGTTCCGAGTCGATATCCACTGCACCACAACGCACATCCTACTTAATCTTAATAATAGTCATTATCATTATTATATTTCCTTTGATATCTGGTGTATACTCATTTCTTTCCAGATCCCAACAAGAGACCGATGGTCAGAAATGGCATCATGACATTTTTCACTGAGCGTTTTTTGAGAAAAAAATAAAGTTCAAACACATTTTACTTAGATAAAAGCCATTCGTAAAGTGTGGTCTGTACTTGTAGCTACAATTTGTTTGTATTTCTTTAAGGTTTCAGTTACCAGGAATCCCTTCAATGAATCTACCGGAATCATAATTATTATTATTTCCTTTGATTGCTGTTGTGTAGATATTACTTTCCGGGTCCCAACAAGTGACCTAAAATCAAAAATAGCATCATGAAATTTTTGATTGAGCGTTTTTTGATGTAAAAGAAACCAAACGCCTCAGATCATACATATTTACGTAAATAAAACCCTTCTTACGGTCCTTGTATTTTTATAGTTTTCTGGATATCTTCAAAGATACATTATACACTGTAGGGCCATGTCAATAAGAAGGCATATTTTCTTTCTGCGGTCTCTGATCACGATATCTGACCAATTAGCTTTGATTGTTCTGTCTGTGTGTATTGTAAAGTCCCATAAAAGTGTTACAGGTCCTATCTCTGTAACCTGGTCTAGGTGGTGTTCATATCAATTTCTTTCTGTTTCCATTTCGTAAAATATACAGATCTTCCAGTGCAGATATTGGCCAACTCTATCATGCCAAGTTTTATATCCGGTGGGTTCCAATACCGTGCAACTTGATACAAAATAGTCAATTGTTTCTGGATATTTATCAGAATCTGTATTTTAAACTAACAATTTTTTTTTTTACTTGTGCTTGGTAATTTCTAATTAGCAAGCATTTCTCCTTCGCATCAAGAATAAAACCTTCAGGTTCAGCTTTTAACCCTGCAATACGTAGCCACTGATGGGTGCGACGTTTGTCTACATTAGCTTGTTCGTTACCGACAGAATATTGACCGTAAAGAGGTTTATCTTGCCATCGTTTCTGTATCTGGTTCATTAGATTTGCCTTTACTTTCTTTTTTGAAAATGTTTGTCGCTGCAGTATGTGTATTATGTTTTACTTGCATTTCTTCAGTGACTTGAAGTTTCATATGAACTTGTTGGCTTCCTTTATTATTGGATAAACAAATAAAGTTTCTTACTTCGTTCATGTTCTTAGACACAGATCATCATATAGTCTCCTGCAAAGAATTTTTTTATATATATATTGTGCAAAGATTCATATTTTTTATATATTTTTATGCAATTTTTCAAACCTAACTTGAAGAAATCAGACATACTGTCGAAATATTGTTAACAACCGTATCTTTTCTTTTCTTAAATCCTGCTCTTCTCATGTTATTATTATTATTATTATTAGTAGTAGTAGTAGTAGTAGTAGTAGTATTTCTAGTGTTTGGACATCCCTTGCTTTTTTCAAACCAATGGAAAAGATTCTTGTCTACATTGATTAATCAACATAGATTTCTTTTTCGTTCCAGCGTATATATTTTAAGATAAGCTACGGTACCCGGCAGAATGATTATGACGTTAGCGTTTTCAATTATGTGTCCACGTTTCGAATCTCACCATACTAGGCCTGTCAAGGGGATGATCCCAGCGTGTGGCAAATTTGAGAAGTACCTCAAATCACACAAGTTTCACTGAGAGTAAAAACTCTTAAAAAGAAATACGATTTCGCAGGAGCCAATAGCATAAGTTTAACTACGACACAGTGTAAATGTGAAATTTAAATACGGGTTCAAAATATTGTGTCACGTATCATTTCAACACGCTGTTCTGTTGCTTGCCGGTCGAGTGTTCAAAGAGGAGGCCACAAGACTTTGGCTGTACGTCAACTGGTCAAAGATCAAACTAACGCGTATGGGAAACGCCCTGATCTTCATTCAGTTATAATCATGTGAGATCTGAGAAAACTACTATGGCATCGTCGGATCTCCTGAATAAAAAAAAAACCGCCGTCTTCTCTGTGTTACTATACGGCGTCATGACGTGCTATCTCAACAAAACCCACGCCTCTGACGTCCATTGCCCCGAACACTCAGGACCGTCGATGGGGTCTACTGATCACACTTCACACCATTGTTCAGCGCTGTTTTCACTGGCTCGGCCACGTCCTACGAAGACCTGATGACCTCCAGACAAGAGTCACTTACCAGTTTGACCAGCCATCTGCACACTGGAGACGACCTCACAACAAACAGCGCAGCCGCTGGAATGGTGTTATCTGCTGGGTCTTCCAGCAGATCAACCTGGCTATAGAGGATGTTCTGACGCACTGACAAGAACGTGAGAGCTGGAAAGACAAAGTGGTTTTCATGGGCTCAATGTTTTAAAAAATTCAGAATACAGTCAGGGTATAAAATTGAAGTAGATTTTATAAGGAACCGTAAACCAAATCCTAAACACAGAACAAGGAATAAACTTCTATTGTTCAAAAGAACGAGTTGCGTTATTTTCTAACCACTGCCACTTTCATGATTCTTTATTTTCCAAGTATTCAGAATTATATTAAGATCATTATAATGAATTTCTTTAGCGAAATGAGGAACACTGATTTGAAATGACAGATATAATACTCCGATTCTATTAGCAATTCTTACCAGTGAAAATCCTTTTTTTTCTTGATTTTCAATTCTTATAGTAAATTCATTCTCAATACATTTATTCTCCTATATGCAGGAAGACCTTTGTCTTACCCGCCTATGGTGTCGGTTGCCGCGAGGGAACCATCGAGGGAATGCACTTATCCGATTTTGTGTTCAATGAGGTGTTCAAGCCGGATGACCGGCCAGCCTAACATCCTTCTAACCATCGCTAGGTGCCGGGTTCGCTGGATTGGTCACGTTCTGCGACGACTTGATGACCACCCGACCAGTGTCATAGACAAGTTCGACCCACCATCTGCCAATTGGACACGACCTCGCAGCAAAATACGCCGCCCATGGAAAGACGTCATCCATCAGGACCTTAATGAGTTTAATCTGGTGATGGCCGATGTTCCTGCGACTGTGAGAGCTGGAGCTCCCATGACTAAAAATCAGCATTTAGAATTCTGTTTCTAACTTTAGTTTGAGAGATACCCAACTGACTCGACAATAGGATCTATTCCATGAATTATTCGGACTAGTGTTTACATTCTTACATCCATCGAGCGTATGTGTGTCATCCGGTGAACACTTTTTCATCGTCTTGGTTTGTGTTTTCCTTACATTACCGATACTTTCACATACACGTTTTCCTTCACGCCATACATTTCAAAGTACAAATGTTGTCTTTGGCAAGCGCATGAACATATTCGATTTTTTTTACGTAGCAATAAAATCCTTATTATTGTAATTAATATTTTCTTCGGTTTTTATTTCTGCAGATGCATAAAATATGACAGGAAGTCGTGTAGAAGATGAATGTCGATGCTAAGACGCCTCCGCAGAAGAAAAAAGAGCAAGCCACCCCATAAAAAGCATTCATATTCATTTCATATATATACGTGCGTAAGAAAGGAAATGTGTTTCTTAAAGTGGAATTATAAGTGATCACACTTGTATTTTTATTCATTGTCTTTTTTTAAGTAAAATATATATTTTTAATATATATATATACTGAATATTTCTGATAACTTTTTATTATTATCTATCATAATTTGAACCCATTCTTAATATCAAAACAACCCAATCTCATTGTGTGATTGGTATATAGTGCTAGTATACAAGTGACTTTCGAAATTAGTTATTTATTGGCATGGCCAAGAATACATTCCAAGAGGTGAGTAGAATATTCTTCTTCTTCTATGTGTCCTGTCCCTTCAGGACGTAGGCGATCTTGGTTCTCCACGTTGGCTTCTAGTATGTTTGCTCCCGTTACTCCTGTTAACCCCCGTTCCGTCAACCACCTGATCAGGCCCTGCAGATTTGTTATCCGCTGCCTTCCCCTGTCTCTCTTTCCTTCTATTTGGCCAGTCAGTATCAGGTTCTCAAGGCTCTCCTTCCTCATTGCGTGTCCCAGGAACTTCAGTTGTCTCTTCCTGATGCTCAGTATCAATTTAATTTTTGTTGCCATTCTTTCCAACACCTCATCGTTGCTTGCATGCTCAGTCCACGATATCCGCAGCATCCTTCTGTAGAACCACATTTCCGCTGCTTCCAGTTTTGTCCTCATTTTCGATGATATTGTCCAGCATTCGCTGCCGTATTGAAGAACTGACATCACGTAGCAGTCCAGCACTCTTTTCTTTGTTTCCAGTGAGATTTGCCTGTGTGTTAGTACTTTGCTCAGCTTCTGGAACGCGTCTTTTGCCATGCCAATTCGCCTTCGGATCTGCGTGTCGCATCTTCCATCTCCAGTTAGGATACTTCCTAGGTATTTAAATTTTTGTACTTGCTTGATTCTGGTATCTCCCATATTTATTTGGCATTTTGGGTTGTACCTTTTGCTGATGACCATGCACACAGTTTTCGTAAAGTTTATTTGTAGTCCTTTTTTGTCACTCTCCACCGCTACCTTCTGTATGAGGTCTTGCAGTTTACTTTCCGTGACCGCAATCAGCACTGTATCGTCTGCGTACCTTATGTTGTTCAAGTTGTGTCCTCCAACAACAAATCCTGGCGTGTCATCTAGGGTCCACAAGATATTCTCGCTGTACAGGTTGAACAAATCCGGTGAAAAGACACATCCTTGTCTTACGCCTCTTTCTATCTTTGTAAATCTACTGAGATCGTTACCTGTCCGTATACATGCTGTTTGCTGCCAGTAGAGATTCTTGAACACTCTTATGTCTTTGCCGAAAACATCTAGGCTGCCGAGCATCTCCATCAATTCTTTGTGTCGTATTTTGTCGAATGCCTTCGCATAGTCAATGAAACATAGGTACAAATCTTTCTTCATTTGTATTGCCCTTTCGGAGAGCATCCTAATCATGAATATGGGGTTCCTTGTTCCAGTGTCTTTGACGAAACCGCATTGTTCCTGCCCTATCTCTGGCCTGATTCTGATTCTCACTCTATTCATCAGGATTCTGACCATCAGTTTGGTAATGTGGCTCATTAAGCTGGTAGTTCTGTGTAGTTCACACTCGTTTGCACCTGGTTTCTTCGGCAGTACTATAAATATCGACTTGCACAGGTCGTCTGGTATTATTCCGCTGCTATAAATCTCGTTTATTATGTCGGTAATTTTTTCTATGCCATATTCTTCTAAGGCTCTCAGCAGCTCTATCACTATGCCGTCTGTACCAGCTGCTTTGTTTCTGTTCATTTTGGCCATTGCAGCTTCCACTTCGGATTTTAGTATTTCCGGTCCATCCATCTCCTTGTGTATTTTCGGTTGTTCTCTCTTGTCGCTAAAAAGATCATTTATGTATTCTTCCCATCGCTGGAGTATTTCCTCTTTCTCTAATATGATTGTTCCATTCTTGGATTTTATGCATCCTGTTGAGGAGCAGGTTTTTTTGTCCTGTCAGTTCTCTTATCTCTTTATGCATCTCTGCTTTGTTGGTCCTGCTCAGTCTCTCTACTTCTTCGCATTTGTTGTTGAGCCATTCCTCTTTGGCTTGTCTGCATATGTTCCGTATCTCCCTGTGAAGTTTCTTGTACTCTGCTCTATGTATTGGCGTTATTTTTTGTCTCCTTTGCATCATGTGGAGGATCTCTTCGGTCATCCACTAACAGACAGGAAAATTTTACTGGAAACAAATAAGAAAGTACGGGATTGTTATGTGATGTATTCTTCATTATGGCAGTGAATGCTGGACAATCTCCTCAAAGATGAAGGAGTGACTTCAAGCAACCGAAATGTGGTTCTACAGAAGGATGTTAAGGATACTGTGGAGCAAACATGTGATCAAAGACGAGGTTCTGGAGAGGATGAAAATGAAAAGAAAACTAATACTTAACACCAGGAAAAGACAGTTGAAGTACTTAGGACCTGTAATGAAGAAGAGGGACTTGGAGAATCTGATACTCACAGATCACATAGAGGGAAAGAGAGATACGGGAAAGCAACGCGCAACATACTTAATGGACTCCAGAGCAAGGGTTTCGGAGAGGTAACAGAAGAAAGATGTTTAAGGGCTACTAGAGATGGGGAGATGCAGAAAGCCATGATCGCCTACGTCCTGAATGGACACAACACAAAGAAGAAAAAGAATTTTATGGAGTGATAAACTTATGAATGGTCATGTTGAAGATGACCTCTTCTGTCGTTTATCGGCATAAGAGGGTCCAGTGACATATGCCGCTTCTGATGATCGTTTTCTTTTTTAGTAACAATTTGTGACAATCAAAGAAATGTAGATGCTTTACAACAACCTGAAATGGAATAAATCGTGAAAAATTGAAAGGAATCCGTTAGCAATCCTCATGTTGTGTAAATGGTGGCAAATTATTTGTATAAACATGTGCGCCTTTTGCATAAGTTGAGAGATAGAAACCTTAAGGACTAAAGCTAAATAATCTATTTTAGCAATAAACTGACAATCGACGAAAAGCAAATGATTTACAATGAGGTAAGATGTGAGGTACCCTGGGCAATCGAAATGTAACATTTCATATCAAACTTCTTCATCCAATGATGGTGATTTGGTGCATACAGTGGAATCAGAAACTAATAAACACTATGCCCAAAGAATCAAATGGTTGATTCAAACCAGTTCACCGTAAAGGTTGCATTTGACAAAATTTGTTTGGGAAGTTTAACACAAATGATATAATATTCCATAAAAATAATCCTCGACTACATGTTTATTTGTTCTTACTATTTGTTTGTTTATTTAGCGGATTATCAACTGCTTATGTGTCATTTAATGTCGACATTTAATGTTCTTGCGAACATTAGTTATTTTCTTTACATTGCTGGTATTTATTTTTACAAAAACATTGCTGGTAATTTTAAAAATTTATTGCTTGTATTTTCGCCATAAAAATTAATGTTTGTACTTTCGTAATGTTTTATCCTAGTTTGGGGATTAGCTATTTGTTCATAGCTGAATCCCTAACAGGTGCTACCACTCCGAGTCAGGATGGACCTGGGAACAACTGCAATCAAGTGGTGGTTCTATTTTCCTCTGAATCTCCAATTTCCCGACCAGAGGCATTGCTGCCAGATGTAATTTACCGTCATACCAAGAACACGACTTACTTTTGAACAAATAATTTGTTTAAGAGATTTATAATTCACGCATAATCTCAATGAAGCCTTTTATATTGTTTTCCTCTGTCACCAAAATGGGTACTTTAGTTTTCTGTCAACTCCTGGTATTCTGCCACTATACCACATACGTAAAAGTAACTTTAGTGAATAAGGTAAGTTGTGGTCACTCAATAACAAGCACGCTTCTTTCTACAATATTTTTGGGGAAGAATGAAATAAATAAAAAAAATAAAGAAACAGTTCATCTAGTGTCTTGGACTTGCCATACGGACAAACCAAGTCGGCATTATTGATAATATTGTAGATTCTTTTACGAGAAGAATAGAAATATTTGTAAATCTCTTCTATTATTGATTCCTTTGTTTCATATCAGAACATGGCTTCACTGTGTTCCTGGAGTCTAATTGTCAGATCTTGTCCGAGTTCCTCCATAATTGTGATTTGGTTGAGGCAACCCTGCTGATATGATTAAGCCGTCGACCAATAAAACTGGCAGCCAGATAAATGCACACACACACACACACACACACACATTATATATATATATATATATATATATATATATATATATATATGATGAAAGCCAAAATATGTTCATTAATATAGGCATTCACGTTCATATTCGCAAACAGTGGTGTGACTTAGGTTCTTCTGCAGTTTAGATTTTTAATAATTTCTCTTATGCATAGAACGTAAATATCTCACAATACAGATGAAAGCAAATTTCATATATATTTATATATACCACGTCTATGCGTGTATAAATCGACCCTTGATTATTTTTCATGTTTGCTAAGCTTAGCTTCGTATAAGACAAGAAGAAATTGTAAAAAATATAAAGGAAGATTGGGGTGTGCCAATCTTTCAAACAAAGAAACTCATAATTCTAAACCAATGCTTTATCTAAGCTTAATATTTGTTTTTTTACAGGGGGCAGCAACAAATATGCGGGGTAAAAAGATCGTAGCGCTCTTATCTTGAAAGTGAGGAAAATGCGGTTATTTAGGAAATAGGATTTCAAAATTTTTGTTTATGCAGTGATACTGTAGTTACTAAGTGTAGCTTTGACTGGAGATCTTAAAGGCAAAGAAAATTTAATAAAAAGATTGCATTGCGCCAATATTGCAGGAGGAGCGGTCTTCCTACTCTGATAATCGTCATTCTAAATATTTGTCCAAATGTAAGTAAATCAAGGGTTTTGAATTCTGATTTTCAGAGTAAACGCCGTGATTTATCCCTCTGCGTTAAAACTATATATATATATATATATATCGAGGGATAAGCAAAATTTGGATGACATATTTAAACATGAAACTAAAATAAACGACCGGTTTTAATTATAGAATGAAACATTTACCTCCCAGAATTTTGAATCCGGCCGCAAGTAATAGCCAACTGGTAAATATATCCGGGTCATCCATAGCACAACATGCCATAAATAGCAGGAAATTTGTTCTTGGATTGAGTGCCAACTGTTTTACTGTACTATCTAGGTTGCACTCTCTGTATCATTTGAAAGTTTTAGAGTCCATATACATCAAATCCCGCAAACAGAGAGAATGCTCGATGGGTTCGAATGTTATTAGACTCTAATTCACTTGTATTTTTTTCTTTTCTCGTCTTTTATTTTTCCACGCTTGCATAAATTTCCCAGAAATAAACTTGAAAAGATCTGGAACGAAACCGGTCGTTTATTTTAGATTTTAGTATAAATATGTCATCCAAATTTCAATATTCTTCTCGCTAATATTAAGTTCTGTACTACTAAGAATCTGTTCAAATATATATATATATAAACTGATCACAGATTAGATAATATGTCGAAATGGCTATCCTCCAAATTTAAAATTTGAATTTATATGTGAAATATATATATATATATATATATATATATATATATATATGTGTGTGTGTGTGTGTGTGTGTGTGTGTGTGTGTGTGTGTGTGTGTGATATGTACAACAACAGCAGAGACATAAACTCCCTTGAAAATGGGTATAGAAATGGGCGAAAGTGCTTAGGACGATAAAAATTATTGACAATTTTTATATTCCTTATCTCCAACAAAACGGAAAAATGTTAGGATGCTGGAAAAACTCAATAAATATTCAATTAAATCTTTTTTATGTCTTCCCCGTATTTATGTCCTATTTGGTTGTATAGGCTTTTTTCTAGTTATGCTAGGATGAGTGTTGTATACGTCGGTGCCATTTTTGTTCTCATCGCGATACCTGTTGTTTGCATATAATTTTCGTTGTTAAATTGGAAGGAATTGTTGTCTAAAATTAGTTCTATATTTTGTATAATAAATTCTTTTGTGAAGCGTGTGGGAAGTATTTCTGGGTGTTTCTCTATCCAAAATGCAATGGCTTGTTTTCTTAGTTCATGAAGTATGTTGCTGTAGAAGTTGTTTATGTCAAAATTTACTATGAGTGTAGCTGGGTCTACTTTTTGAGGTATGAAGTTTAGGAAATGTATGCTGTCTCTGATGTAGCTTTTTGTCATATTTTATCAATTAATTTGCTCAGTCTGCTTGTAGGGCAGGCTAGCTCTGCTATAATTGGTCTAAATTTAAAGTCAGTAGGGTTTGGGGTGTGAATATATTCTGATTTTTGTTCCTAGATAGCCGCTTTAATTGTGTTTGATTTGTGCATCTTGGAAGTCTGTAAAAATTACTGGTTTTGGAAGTAATGTCTTTATGAAAACCTTTTTTTTTTCGTTAGTATTCTACTGTGTCTAAAGGAGAGTTTTTTATGCGATGTTTTCATCTATATTCTGGTCGATTATTTTGTAGTTATTTTCGTCTCCTAGCATATCTTGAATATTTGTTAATATCCATAATGACGACAGCAACGCGTTTGTTTGCTTCCTTTATTATTATATCATTATTCTTACGGATGTTTTCTAGTTTTTGATTTGAGTGTGAGATTATTATGGGTGTTGTGCTTGTTTTGAAAGCCTGTGTCCCAGATTTTTTCAAAAAATATGCTCATTTCATTTGAATTGTTGCTCTCGTTAGGGCAATATTTAGATTTGTTTTTTATTAAGTTTCCGTTCGAATGCTTTAAGGTGTTTTTTATGTCTGTAATGTTCTTTTGAGGGGTGGGACAGAATTTAGATCTAATTTTAGAAGGTTTATTTCCTTTTTTTGAAGGGTATGAGGAAAGATTAATGATAATGGGTTTTGTATTTTTTAAATTGGTCTTTTCCTTCGAATCGGATATTCTAAAAAATGTTTTCTAGTTGGTGAGGTATCTCTATTCATATGTTTTGAAATTTCTGGGTGGTAAGTGTTTGGGTTGAAGAATGTGGTATTGGTATATCTGGGTGGTCTTTAAATGTATTTCGATAGTGGGATTTGTAGTAGTAGTTGTGATGTCGTCCATTTTGTGTTTTAGGGAATGTTTTGTAGTTTTGTCTGTCTGTGTTATGAAATAGTGGCCCTTTACGTGCGTTTGTTGATGAGTGGCCTGGTATGGGTGGATGTGTAGGTGTGTGAATATTAAAATTATTGTTATGAAATAATTGTTCGTTGTGTGGGTTTGTTATTATATGGTTCAGTACGATTTTGTGAGTGTATCTTATGTTTGGATGTGTTTGCGTGTTATAATGATGTGCTCGAAAATGCTTACCTCTATTTTGTTTCTCATATTGGTTTCTTGGGTATGTGCTTTGTCCAGGGTTTCGTTTCTTATTAATGATTTGTTTGGTGTATCTTGTTTTCTTATTGTCCAATTCTTCAAGATTCGGTAGTGTTTTCATCCATGTCATTTTCTTTTCACACACACACACATACACACACTAAATTCAAATAGTATCCCCAAAACAATAAAAAGATCCAGACGACCCATAAAAATCAATTTTAAAGCATAAAGACGAAATAAAAAATCACTTTCACACACGCGCGCACACACACACACACACACACACAAAATTCAAATAGTATTGCCAAAGCAACAAAAAAAAACAGATGACCGATAGAAAACAATTACAAACCAATTTCGCAAGTCAGTGAAAAATTCAATCTCTTCAACCTGGTGGTCAGCACTTGATCTATCTATTTATTTATTTATACACGACACCTTGGCCAGAAGAAACCTAACGTGCTAATGTAAAAAAAACAGCCAGTCCCAGAAACATTTCAACCGGGTGGTCACCACTTGATTTACTTATGTATTTATACACGATACTTTGGCCATCAGAAACACAAACGGATCTCGATATGTAAAATCACAAGTTTATTCGCCTGAAGCGGGTCAACTTTAGGCTCGAAACACGTG
This sequence comes from Ascarosepion bandense, assembly GCA_037127315.1. Classification (NCBI taxonomy): domain Eukaryota; kingdom Metazoa; phylum Mollusca; class Cephalopoda; order Sepiida; family Sepiidae; genus Ascarosepion; species Ascarosepion bandense. Next base: position 1,283,158 of record JBBBDQ010000964.1, read on the forward strand.
TAGCGTCACAAATACCATTATAGACACTCAATGTATCATAATGTATCATAATATGTATTATAACAACAAATATATGTATATAGTTTAAAGATATTCTATAGTTATGGGTTAAAGTGCTCAGTATCAGTGATAGGGCGTATGTCAGTATGAAAGAGGATATTGAGATCAAGACCCAACGTTGACTCTCTGCTTCATATTTATATTCAATTGTCATATCTGACGACTGAGTTGAAGCCGCTGGGTGTTGACCACAATGTCCATATATATATATATAGATATGTGTGTGTGTGTGTGTGTGTGTGTGTGTGTGTGTGTGTGTGGTGTAGAATAGTATAGAATAGTATCCAAATAAAAGTGGTGATAATGAGACAAAGTAAAAATGCTTCTTCATACAACGTGTTTCGCATCTGTCTTGCACGCGTCGTCAGTTTCGAACGAGAAACAAACCGTGTATAAGAAAAGAACTTTATAATTTTGGGCGAAGGCGTAATAAATATCGCTATCAAATGCTACAGCCAGAAGGATTTTTTTCTATTTCTTTTTTTTTCTTCTTGTGGGTCTCATTGAAGTATTAACAGTAGTATTCAGTCAAGTATTCTGTAATTACAGTGCTCACTCTCAGATGATCGAGCATTAATAATAACTAGCAGAATAGCCCGGCTTTGTTCGGGTGTAATGAAAGCTTTAGAACTAATCCATGGTCCTGGAGCTCAGACTCTTTAGATGTTGGCACGAAAGACTAAAAAGTAATAGTTGTTTCCAGTTAAAGCGAAACCGTAGACTGAAAGTAAAATGAATGGATGTAAGTCAAATTTCGATTTCCTGGTATCGATATCAAATACTTTTTTTTCGTCGTAAACTGAATTTTGAAGGCTAAACAAGTCCTCTGAGTAAACGGTATCATGGCTGAGACTAAGAACTACAATTGTACCTTCTTAGAGCCAAACCCGAAGCAAAAACTAAAATAAAAGGGCTGAAAAACTGATTTTGATCTTGCCTTTTATATATATATATATATATATATATATATATATATATATATATATATAATCGATTTTCTGCACTATTGTAAGAACTGCAACCTTGAAACTTCTGAATATCTTTTCTTATGTCTTTGTCTATCAGTGTATTAAATTTGATTAAAATCGGACCACTCCTTCTATAACCCGAATTTTTCGATTATCGATTTTCGATATTTATCGGGGGTACCTTGACACAAAACCTAGTTAAGAACACTCGCAGACGCTTATAGTACAACTGTGTAAATTTTAAAGAAAATCGATTCAACCGTTTCGGAGTCTATAGGTAACGGATACACACACACACAGACAAAGTTTCATTTATAAATAAGTTTAGATTTAGACTAGATAATATATAAGCTGATTACTTACCTCTGTTTTCTAAGATTTAGAAATTAGTTCATCACGTTAAAAAAGTGATATTTTTTCTCCTACTGTAGATTTCAGAATGTAGCCTTATGCGTAGCTATTACATTTGATCTCAAGTTTCATTTGTATAACGTTCGATTTATATGTATTATGTGTATTAACAAAGAAGGAGATACTGCTGAAAAATATTTATTATGTAAAATAAAATATTAATTTGCTCAATACAAGGTCCAAAGACCACTCAAGGTAGAGAATTACTAAGTGAGATTGTTGTAAGATAAAAGGAAGGAGGATGCAATAAGTGCATATTATGTAGACGTTTAGGAGATATATCGGTTGGCCCTGTAAAGTGAAAAAGACCGTAGCTGCAAGGGAAGCATCCTCTCAAGAATCTGTTAAACAATGATGGAATTGGATCCTTATCAAAGAACAAGAAAGAAATACAGATGTTTTGCCATGTTCGTACATGGCATGATGAAGCTTAGTTGGTAGTGCTGGTAGAACTAAGGAAGTTTTAATCTTTATTTTTCAGATTCATTGATCCATAACAGTTATTTGGGTTAAAGTATTTGAGTATAATATTTTATTTATACAGATTTTTTTTAATGAAAGTTCATTAATGTTTTCATATTTAATTTTTTATGCTGCTGACTATTTCCATGGTTTCAGAAGAGGATGTGAAAAACTGTCTAACATTTCCTGAGTTCCTCCAACTTTTATTTAGTATTAACAAGGCTGTGTAGTTTCTTAAATGATTTTAGTACTAAATTTGTCTTTGATCTTTGTGAAAATTTCTTGGGTTCATTTTTGAAAGTTGTAATTTTTGCTTTCAAATAGCTTCTTTTTCTCCGGAACTTTTGTTCAAACAAACCTACATATTTGAAAATAATTTCTATACGCGAGTAGCCATTAAGATAGATTTGTATAATTTAAAACTTCCATATGCTTCTTAATATCAAAACTATTGTTTAATAATTATCTATGATCTGGATGATTCCATCACCTGTCATTTACCTGCAAAAAAAGTTACAGACTTTCTGCTGATAACCCATCGTGTGCTTAACCCTGGAACACTAACCATCAATTAAAGTTACTACTACTAACCATGGGTATATCATACTCGATTTTGAAAATACTAAAAAATATTAAATATAAACCGTTATTTGAAATATTTTACATGCAGGCACTTCAAAATTTGTACTTTGAGTTAACATTAATAGGAAGAGAAAAACATATTATTTAGGTGAGAAAATCAGGCACTGAAAATTTAGTTAAAATGGCGTCATTTGCGCTGGGTACTATATACCCATGGTTAGTGTTCTCGGTTTAATTAATCAAGATTTATTTCTGTTGCTTTCATCGTCGTCATAATAAAATATTGCTTTCGGGTTATTATGTCGCATTTCAAAATCTATTTGTGGATGAAGCCGTTTGTTCTGTCCAGTAAGTACCTGGTTTTTCGTGCAATACTCTACCTTACCAATAGTCAGATCGGGCTTACAATGGAGTAAAGTAGACGACCGCTAAGTCGAGGGCAACCCAAAAACTCCCTTTTCTTTCGCTACTAGGAGTGGGCGAAACTCCTATCTCAGGATTTCTCCATTTACCCTCGATTCTTCTATTTGTTGTTTGTTTTATAAAGTAATTATGTGTTCTTAGGCCGTGTGAAATATACAGACACTTACTTTATGACGGTCAGCCTAATGTGTTTGTGAGTTCGTAGACAAAGGCATAATCGGCGGCTGCTGGTTGTTGTCTCTTCTGTTGTGTGCGTGTGTGTACGCACGTGTAGATCAAACTGGCATCCGAAATTGATTTGAGTCTAAAGAAACAGTATAATTCTTTTTTATATCCATAAGGAAATTCGAAATCTAATTTCACATAGTGATGGGGACCTTTTGAATACAAGATTTTTATTAGTTAGAAAATAATTTCACACAGCTGCAGTTTTCTACTGCTTTTCCCCCTTTTTTTTCAAATTTATTTAGTTTTTGTAATTTGATATCTTTGTGTGTGAGTGATTTTTTACTTGATGAATGGTGCATTATTTTGTTTATCTTGTTTTTTATTTGCTGTTTCTTAAATGGTGAAAGATTTATTGGTAGTTAATTGCTTTTGATTGTGTTGACCTTTTATAAGCGTGTTTATATATACATGCTTAATTGCTTTATGTTGAGTTGACTTCTTTTTTCCATTTTGAGCTGACCTCTTTTTACCGCATATATGCCCGCTTTTTTAAAATCATGATTAAGTGTTTTTGTTCGTGCATGTATGCGTGTTGGTTGTTTTTGTATATGTAGTCTTTTGTTTGCTTAGTGTGCAACAACCAGATAATACAGCAATCATCAAACAGTAAAAAGATGTCAGCTCGACAGGGCTAAATGAAGTAAGTATGAGGAATACATTCGACGAAGATGATGATTGTTATAATAAATGTTATAATTATTTTAAAAATTTAATTTATTCATTGTTACCATCACAACGAAATACAGGTTTTATCACAGTTACAATAAAATGTATTTTTCTAATTTGCTCTTGATGATGATATTTGAGAAGATTAAAAGTACTTGGGTAAGAAAAAAATGCGGTGCTTTTCTTGATAAAATGGAAAAGATCAGTATGAAAATAAATCGATATAATATGTCTATATTATTCAATGGAACATATATGAATATATATATATATATATATATATATATATATATATATATATTGAATTGAAAATATATTGTTATATATAACATCAAAAACAACGCTAACCCAATATATATAAACCCCAACTCTAATCACCCACCATCCATTGTTAAGCACATCCCATCATCAGTTGAACGTCGCATTAACACACACTCATCCAACAAAGAGATATTTGATAAGCACAAGGTAATTTATAATAGAATCCTTAATGAAAGCGGCTATAAATCATCAAAAATCAGTTTTTTGGAAAAATTCGAAAATCCAAAAAGCAGAAATAGAAGCAGGAAAATAATATGGTATAACCCTCCATTCAACCAATCAGTTAATTTCAAGCTGGGACATAAATTTTTTAAATTGATAGAGAAGCACTTAACCCTCTAAGCAAAATCTGTAATAAAAATACCATAAAATTAAGCTATAGCTGTTCTAATAATCTAGAAAAAATAATCAAAATGCATAACACAAAAATATTAAAAATACACAGCAAAAATAAATCCAACACTAATACAAGTCCGTTCCATGACAGCAGCCTCTGTAATTGTAGAAACCCCAACCAATGCCCCATGGCCAATAAATGTCTGACGAAATCTCTGATATATGTGTTCGATTTCATCCTTAGGATGAAAAAATATATATTGGGAATACTATGAACGTATTTAAAAAGCGCTTTTACAATCACCTCTCATCCTTCAATAACAAAGAAAAACAAAACATGACATCTCTCTCCAAACACTTTTGGAAATTAAAAAACGAAAATAAAACACCTAAGGTCTAATGGAAAATTCTCAAAAAAGCAAGAACAGCAAAATCTATAAAATAACCATGCTTTCTTTGCCTTCAAGAAAATAGAGATCCTTAAATATATAAATAGTAATAAGCTCTTAAATCAGAGACACGAAACCACAGTAAACTGCAAGCACATTAGGGACTTAACCCTACAATCATGCTAAGAAATACAAAGAGTTCGATTGATATCCTCATTATAAAAGATAACAAATGCTATAGAAAAAAATCGATCCAATAAATCTTTAAAGCAAGGTCTATCACTAAATCCTACACCAATAACCTTACTTAACACAATAACCTTACTTAAATACAAAAATATTCCGTACTAGAAAAATCAAAATTAAATAAATGGCTCCCAAACTCAAAAAAGAATCAAAATTCATATATTCAAAATCAAGATTAAATATACTACTTCAGAATAATTATAAACTGTAAGCACACGTAAGATCTAACCCTACAATCACCCCCAAAAAATACTGGGAATTTGAATAAATATTTTTATTATTATAAAAGATAAAAAATGCTACAGAAAAATCGATGTAATAAATCCTTAAAATAAGATCTAATGCCCGCAAAAATATCTAAATAAATAAAATATATAAAAAATTAAAAGAAATAAATAAGATTCCAAACGATAATTTATAGAAAAAAATTAAAAGAAAAAACCGACCCTCTAAAGTTAAAATTAAGATTAAACATACAACTTCATACAAAAAACTGATAAAACGCTAATTCGCATTTAATTCCCAAAAAATACAAATTTAGATTTCTTGAAATAACTTCGCCTAAATACAATTATATTCCAAACTTGAATAAAAGGAAAAAGAAGAAGAGGAAAAGAAGGAGAAGAGAAAGAAAAAGAAGGAAGAAAGAGGAGAAGAGGGGTATACGTGTATATATATATATATATATATATATATATATATATATATATATACCAAAAAAATCTAAATTGGAAAGAAAAAACACCCCACCCCTATCACGTCTATGAAAACCTAGACACAGGATCAAAGTAAATACATGAATTAGGTCCACTAACAGCAGACATCAACCAATTAAATGATAGCCAACCATAAAAATGACCACTCAACAGTGGCCTCTTAGAGATTATAACCAAAAGATATACCCAACCGATAAAAAGATAAAACATACATTCCAACAGATAATACCATTAATCAACAATTTCACACTTACACACCAAATTCCTCAAAAGTCTAACGATCAAAACGAGACATTCACTTAATTACCAATAACCCCAACCAACCCCCACAACAACAACGAACCAAATATAAACAGAGAATGATTCCAAACCATTATTTCCCTTGAAGAAGTGTTTAAATCCAAACACTGAAACAAACATATGATTGTAGGGAAGAGGACATATATAGGAGAAATGATGTGCATGTTCTAAAACATAATTTCTAATAAATAAATAAATAAATATATATATATATATATATATATGATAAATTATATTTTAGAACATGTATATAACTTCTCTATATATAATCGTTACGAAGGCGCGTCTGTTTCTTCATCGAGTACCAATGCTTCGTCAGGCGATGTGGTCTGACGAAGCATTGGTACTCCGATGCAGAAACGGACGCGCCTTCGTAGTCATTATATATAGAGAAGTTATGTACATGTTCTAAAATATAATTTATAATAAATATTCACAACTCTATATAGAAAATTATATATCGAGCACTGTTTTAAATTAATGTTTTGAACGTGGAAAGAATTCTTCGTTCTGTATTCACTCGGATATATATATATATATATATATATCCGAGTGAATACAGAACGAAGAATTCTTTCCACGAATTTCTTAGAAAAAACATTTTCATTATTAATATTTAGCTTACCATACCAAAAGATAATGAACATATTTCATATAAAACTACTAATAACTTTGATATTAGAATTAAAAGTAATTTTAATGATTGTAGAATATATATAAACAACCTGGGAAATTGAGATTAATAAAGAAAATTAAGACATTATAAAAACAAGTATATTTTTTTAAAATATTTTGGCAAGCTTCTGAAAAATTATATCTGTCTACTTTTTAAAATATTTTTCCTATAGGAAAGAAATAAAATAAACATATGACAATTTTCAGTATGTAGTAAACAGAACAAGAATGGGCGGGTTATCATATAACTTTTCCCATAGCTTAAAAACCTAGAAACATGTCCTGTTATATCTATTGTCAACATCGACGAGATACTTCATATTTCTCGCATTATAACGCATGTACATTTGATTCATTATCCAATGGACTTTAATGAACAGTTTTCTAACCCAATGTTTGTACGTTTAGCCTTGGTTTTGCGTTAACAATGCACTCCTTGTTTCAGTTTTCACCATTTATAGAGAAATGTGCGGGTAGCGTCAATCAATACCGAATGTGGTATTGGCAAGTAGAGTTCAAATTCCAGCTTGGCCTTCTGCATTCACTTTCGCAAAAATGTCATTGGCAAAAGGATAAATTCATCTCCTCTTACCACAGCCATGAATTAAATAACACAGTAGATTGGACTCTCCTGTCTTGGGTGGGAATCGGACGAAGAGAAGGTAAACCATAAATTCATGGAGAACGCAAAGAAAACCACTTCACCGTCTTTCCGAAAAATCTATGGTATTTTACATATAATGAAATAAGAAGCTATGGAGATCCGTGATCCTGAAAATAAATACTTTAAAAACATATAATAAATGCTTGCTATAAGACGATGTGCTAAAATTTTCCCAACTTGAACCAAATCCCAGATTTTGATCAGATTTTGCCTGAAAATGTTTCTTAAGTGGGAGCGAGTACTTTTCAGCATCGCTGACTGTTTTAGCTCAGAAACAAAACTACTACTTTGATGATGGTCGGTGAACGAAACGTCAAAACAGACGAAGATGAAAGTATAGATGATGCGATTGTGGCAACCACTTGGCAGCTTGAGGTAGGGGGGCATCATTGGAAGCGATTTGATTGGTCAATGAGTTCGAGGAATATTTAACATGGAGACTGACAACAGCAGGTGGCAAATTGTCGCATTCAGGAGCACACGTTCGCGCGATTCTAATTTTCTCCGATTGATTAATATGGACAACGGTGAGAAAGTCATTCACGCCTCGTCTCCGCCAGGACGCACGTCATCGAACACGAGCGTCACACACTGACAGAGAGAAAGAGATTTGTATACATACACATTTCTGTTTTCACATTCTGCAATTGTCACATGTATTGGCGTTCATGTCTGTGTGTCCAAATGTGTCTCAGATATGTGTCCGCATCTGAGTTCCGTCAGCCCTTCGTCGTGTTAGCAAACTAGTCTTACATGTTACAACAACTGAAGTAATGAGTTCAATACTCTTTTTATACCAAATAATTTATGGGGTTTGTGTAAGGCTAAAAACCTTTCCTATGTGCTCTGTCTCTTAGCGAGATTGACCATCATGGTTCTCCACATCATTTGTAGTTCTTAGTAAATTTTGTCATCCATATACACAATCTAGTTAAATAAGTTATGAACCGTTTTCTTTGTTCGTCTTCAATATACCCTTTGAGTGTCAATTTTTCCAAGCTTTCTTTCCTCATTATGTGCCCTTGAAATATCAGCTGTCTCTTTCTGATGTTAAGTATAAGTGTTCATTTTCTTTAAAACTTCATCGTGACTAACATATTCAGTCCATAGTATTCTCAACATCCTTCTGTAAGAAAACATTTTGATTGTCTCGAGTTTCTTCTTCATCTGCGCGGAGATGGTCCAGCATTCACTGCCATGTAGTCAGTCAGTCAGTCAGTCAGTTAGTCAGTGTCTTACGTGATACACGCTTGGGTGATCCTGTCTCGAAAGAGACATGACTGACTGGACAGAAGATTATCCCGCAGTAGGTTGCCATTACTTTCTGTGATAGATTGGTTGACAGCCAACTTGTCTGCTATTTAACCCATAACTGGATGGAAGGAGCGGTTTAATACCTTTCCAAAGGGTATTTGCGCGTAAGCGAATGCAGCGATTTCATCTGGAATTCGAACTCGGCTCACCGATTTCTCGTTCCAAATCGATATACACTGTGCCACAACGCACATACCCAGTATTTCTTTATTTGCTTCTAACAGCTTAGTGTTTGAAAAATACTTCCAATGAGCTTTCGGATTTCGGTGTCGTACATTTGTCCTCTGTTAAACACTTCCCAGTTAGCAAATTTTTGAAGACTCATTTTGTTGTGTTGTTGCCTACAATGTAACTGAGATGAAGTGCTGGTATCACACGGTTGTATATCTTGGTCTTGGTATATTCAGTTAGTTACTCGTAATACGATTGATCCACGGTAGATTCACAGTTGGGTCATTCGATAGAGTCATTATTTGCTGAACTCCGATTACTCGCTAATTTCTCAATATTTAGGAAATATGAGACCATTGTTTTATTTCAACCAAAAGAAGTTACACTATTTACATTGTTCGGGCTATTGTTCTCATCTTGGTTGCCATTATTACAACATTTCTGACGCTCATCAGGTGCTATGAATTTCGAACCGAACCTTTTATTACGATTACTGGGGGTTTTTGTCTACCACGGCTGTAGACTGGTATTGAACTCACAACTCTTTGGGTCAATTGCCGAAATTAACCAATGTCTATATCCACTAGACAATATGTCCCCAAACAGCAGTGGTGAAGAAATAACTTAAAGAGAGATAACTACATGGCTACCAGAATTGGCATCACACATGGAATAAGAATGATATACCCCAGTGATCTTAGTAAAAGGTTCGGTTCGAATTTTCTTAACATGTGAAGAAGCCCGGAGCATACAACGCAGTAATAATGGCAATAAAGATGAGAACAATAGTTCGAGCAATGTAAATAGTGTAAATACTACCTCATCTCAGAAATATAGACAAACACTAATAGAAGTTGGTATTCGAGCAGTTGCTTGCAATTGTTGGTTTTCAAAGCCGGGATTCTCCGCGATGATATAAAAAAAAGCTAATAAAAACATAATTGCCTTCATCTAAAAATTAAGACAAGACTATTACGTCTATTATTATTAGGTGTAAAGTAACAGAAATAAGATGAAAGACATACGAGTCAAAAATGTAAAATAAATGACAATGCTGAATCAAAGAAATTCAGACAACTTAAGTCGATTACGTCCATTACTACTATGTGTAAAGCAATATAAATAAGATGAAAGAAATACTAGTCAAAAAAGAAATAATAATTGCCAATGCTTCATCTAAGAAATGCATACAACTTAAGACTATTACATCTATTACTATTGAGTATAAAAAGTAATAGAAATAAGGGAAAAAATACTAGTCAAAAAGAAATAATAGTTGCCAATGCTTCATCTAAGAAATTTCAGAAAACTTAAGACAATTATGTCTATTACTATTTAGTGTAAAAATCAACAGAGGATGAAAGAAATGCTAGTAAAAAATGAATAATAATTGCCAATATTTCATCATAGAAATTCAGACAACTTAAGACTATGACGTTTATTATTATTAAGTGTAAATCAACAGAAGTAGGATAAAAGGAATGCGAGAAAAATAAATAACAATAACAATGGAATAATCATAAATAAAATCCGTTTTTACCTATGTATGAAGGAAAATTTATTGGTGGTTTTGTTTTGCAAGATAACTTTGTAGCCTCAGCAAATTCTTCCAACACCTGACGGTCTCTCTCTCTCTCTCTCTCTCTCTCTTCTTCCCCCATCTCTCTCTCTTTCTTCTTCCCCCCATCTCTCTCTCTCTCGCTCTTTCTCTCTTTGTATAGTTCCGTAGAGAGTCAAGTTTTGCTTGAAAATAGCAGGCTTTATACATACATTGTGCCAGTGAGACTGTATTGACTTCGGTAATTTAAGGTGGACTGACGTTGGTCGTATATTTTATACTGCCTTTATCAGGAAACTTATTCTCTTTGGTCTGTATGTTTGGGGTTACATCATATTATGCGCAGTTTTCTTGACATTTTCCCATTTGGTTTGAGTTCCTTATTTGGAAAGTCCGGCAGCTGTAGTTAACTATTTGCTCTCTTCAGAGCAGCGAATTTCTTTTCGGACTACATCACTTCTGTGACTTTTCGTCTCTTTGGATTACTAACGTAATAAATGAAAACTGTGATAGATAGATAGATAGATAGATAGATAGATAGATAGATAGATAGATAGATAGATAGATAGATTGCTGAAAAGGTAGATGGCTGGCCGACTACCCGAAATTTGATTAAATTACAAAACAGTGCAATATTTTATATTACTTTTTGGTCAGAACGAGAATATTTCTGCACCTCCTCATCACAGATAGATAGATAGATAGATAGATAGATAGATAGATAGATAGATAGATAGATAGATAGATAGATTACGATATGCGCACATATCTAATTTCCTATCTGTATATGTGTATAGATGATCAAATCATTTGTTTATCAAACGAATGCGGATAATTAAATATAAATATTAATTTCCTTCAAGTTACTTAATTTCCTATATGAATTTATATTCAGTTAAAACTTCCTACAATAATTCAATAAGTGTACATATAAATATTTCCTTTGCTCCATTATATATAAATATATCTAGTCATTAGAAATGAGAGGCTACGGAATCATACGGGAAATCCTTTACTTATCACAAATGATACATTTATGAGACATCATCAAACAAGAAATAAGACTATCGGAAGACTTAATTACTACCGTCAAGAAAGTAGGCGATCATGTTCCTCCACATCTTCCTGTCCCTTGTTGATTTTCATAAGTTTTTTGTTATTTCTTTCAATTCCTGTTCTACCATTCATTTACTCAAGCTCTTCAAGTATGTTACGCGATGCTTTCTTCTGTCTCTCTTGCCCTGTCAGGATCAAATTTTCCAAGTCCTCCTTCCTCATTACGTGCCCCAGAAATTACAACAGCCTCTTCCTCATGTGTAAGCATAATTTTTTTCTTCAAAACAACGTCGTTGCTCATGTTTTCGGTGCATGGTATCCTCTGCATCCTACTGTAGAACCACATTTATGTTGCTTTAAGTCTTCTTTTCACTTTTGGGGAGATTGTCCAGACTTCCCTGCCATATAAGAGGACAGATATCATCTACAGTTCAATACTCATTTCTTTGGTTCAAAGCCAAAAGACATGGCTTTAAAATAGGCTTTCGCTATCAATAAGAAGATCCTTCACCGAGACTCGGACATTGAAACATAATCGATACATTTGAAACGAGGTGGACGGGTTTTCAGACGCACAGCAACCGTTCAACCACAACCGGTCATGGGATAAATTAGGCTTACTTCGTGATTTTTCTCGCATAGTTTCTTTGTTTACGTTGACATTGTATAGTCTGAGTCTGTGTTTGAGTTTTGTTTAACGGCATATCAACTTCTGTGGGTTATTTAATGCCAAAAAGGTAGGAGTTTAAGATACTTTTTTTTAATGTTCGGTTATAGTAAGAAGGTTGATTTAGTCAGATTTTGATGAAATAAATTTATTATTATTATTATTATTATTATTATTATTCAATTTTAGAAAACTGAAAATGTCTTCCAGTTTTGTATTCAAAAATGAATTGCTAGTTATAATTTTTTTCCCTCAAAAATGTTGGTAATATTTTCCTTAAAAAATGTATATATTTCTATAAAAGTCTATTTTCATACTTTCATAGTATTTTCACCCCAGTTTGGGGATAAACTATTTGCCCATAGTTGGGACCCTAACAGGTGCTACCACACCAGGTCAGTGTGGACCTGGGAACAACAGCAATTAGGAGGTTGTTCCATGCTCCTTAAAATCTCCCAATCGGAGGCCTTGCTTCTGGATACAGTTTATTATCATACCCAAGACCACATTGTACAGTGATTTTATTTATTTATTTATTTATTTGTGAGAGTTGGACTAGTGTAATTAGTAATGAAAAGATACGGTAGTTTTATCTTTTTATTACCTAGGCTTCATTCACTTTCCCACCTCCGTAAAGTTGCCGCCCTATGTCTTTTCTATAAATACTTTCATAGCAACTATTCGGGTAAGCTCTTCGCCATGGTACCGAGACTTTATGATTTAGGTGCTATACTATACTAGGGACGAGGTTTCATCAATTTACAGGTGATCTGGCTAGATGTAACCGTAAGTTCTATGTTAAGATTTTCTTTTCTTGCACTAGTCGCTTTTCGGCCCCATGCTTTTCACTTTAATATTAAAAAATTAAATGCAATTTCAATCACTATCTACTGCTGTTTTTATTCAATTTCTTTTGTTACATTTCTTTATAATGTTTTCTGTTTTCTAGTTCTCCAACGCTTAGTAACCCCTTGTGTCTTAGTGGCTTTACTACCTTGTTTGGTGATAATTCGATTAAAAAATTATTAAATACATTTGTTTCACATATAAACTCACACACTCGCACATATACAAACATATATGTGTGTGCGTGAATAACCAATAAATAATAATAAATACAACAATAATTTGTAATATTACAGGTTTCTTTTGTCAGTAACGCATACATTCTTTTTTTTTATCTTTTACAATATTTGTATTCCAGTTTTTCAATACAGTTATTTCGTCAAATCATTTTCAAGTCATTTCTATTATATCATTGTTTTCAATATCTCTAAACTTATTTATAAATGGAACTTTGTCACTGTGTGTGTGTCCGTTACCTATAGACTTCGAAAAGGCTGAACCGATTTTCTTGAAAATTTACAAAGTTGTACTATAAGCGTCTGCAAGTGTATTTAGCTAGGTTTTGTACCCCCGATAAATATCGAAAATCGATAATCGAAAATATCGGGTTATAGAAGGAGTGGTCCGATTTTAATCAAATTTGATACACTCATAGACAAAGACATAAGAAACGATATTCAGAAGTTTCAAGGTTGCAGTTCTTACACTAGTGCAGAAAATTTGATATCGATACCAGGAAACCAAAATTTGATTTACATCCATTCAATTTTCTTTCAGTCGACAGTTTCGCTTTAACTGGAAACAACTATTGCTTTTTAGTCTTTCGTGCCAACGTCCAAAGAGACCATGGATTAGTTTTAAAGCTTTCATTACACCCGAGCAACGCCGGGCTATACTGCTAGTTTCTATAATAAAATCATTATCCAGTACTGGATTAACATAGCAATAAAAATAGAAAATGCTACGGGCCCTGCATTTTCGAAAGTCACTCATTTGCGAGGACAGCGCACAGGGTACTTTTAATCTGTCTAAAATCGGGATCTTTATGATCTGGCAACCACGAATGTTTACATGTCGAGGGAAGTTGTATCTTTAATTATTCATCATTTCAGGTAACTTTATATCGAAGCCGTTGTATCGACTCCAATATCTCGCTAGAATCGTTTGCCTCATGTTTTTTCTGGGTTTGTTTATCATGATGATAGATATTAAATATTGATTTGTTATATGAGCTCCACCACAGTTCGATTGCATAATTTATGCTTTAATATTTATACATATTCTCAAACTATAACATATGCTACAGATCCCCAATAAATTAAACTGGGACTCTTATTACCAATGAATTTACATAATATGTATATCGTTATCCTGTCATTTACACAGGGTTCAAGTAGGTGCAGAAATTCAAGTAACTGGGAAGCCTTCTGACAGAGGTTAGAAAGTGTGATACTGATATTCGAAGGCGCATTGGCATGGCCAAAGATGCATTTCAAAAGCTAAGCAGAGGATTGAGAGACAGAAAGTGTGATACTGATATTCCGAAGGCGCATTGGCATGGCCAAAGGTGCATTTCAAAAGCTAAGCAGAGGATTGAGAGACAGAAAGTGTGATACTGATATCCGAAGGCGCATTGGCATGGCCAAAGATGCATTTCAAAAGCTAAGCAGAGGATTGAGAGACAGAAAGTGTGATACTGATATCCGAAGGCGCATTGGCATGGCCAAAGATGCATTTCAAAAGCTAAGCAGAGGATTGAGAGACAGAAAGTGTGATACTGATATCCGAAGGCGCATTGGCATGGCCAAAGATGCATTTCAAAAGGTAAGCAGAGGATTGAGAGACAGAAAGTGTGATACTGATATCCGAAGGCGCATTGGCATGGCCAAAGATGCATTTCAAAAGCTAAGCAGAGGATTGAGAGACAGAAAGTGTGATACTGATATTCGAAGGCGCATTGGCATGGCCAAAGGTGCATTTCAAAAGCTAAGCAGAGGATTGAGAGACAGAAAGTGTGATACTGATATTCGAAGGCGCATTGGCATGGCCAAAGGTGCATTTCAAAAGCTAAGCAGAGGATTGAGAGACAGAAAGTGTGATACTGATATTCGAAGGCGCATTGGCATGGCCAAAGGTGCATTTCAAAAGCTAAGCAGAGGATTGAGAGACAGAAAGTGTGATACTGATATTCGAAGGCGCATTGGCATGGCCAAAGGATGCATTTCAAAAGCTAAGCAGAGGATTGAGAGACAGAAAGTGTGATACTGATATCCGAAGGCGCATTGGCATGGCCAAAGATGCATTTCAAAAGCTAAGCAGAGGATTGAGAGACAGGACGATTTTGTTGGAAACAAAGAATAGAGAACCGGACTCTTATGTGATATCTGTCTTCCTCAGAGATGAAGGAGAGACTCGAAGCAACAGAAATGTGGTTCTACAGAAAGATGCTGAGGATACCATGGACCGAACATGTGAGCAACGACGAGGTTTTGAAGAGAATGTAAACTAAAAGGAAACTTATACTTCACATCAGGAAGAGCCAGCTGAAGTTTCTGGGACATTTAATGAGAAAGGAGAGTTTGGAGAATCTGATACTCACGAGATGGATAGAGAGAAAAAGACATAGGAGAAAGCAACGCTTGACATAATTGATGGGCATTAGTAAGTGAATGACAGAGAAGGGTTTGGGGGTGATACCAAGAGTAAAAGTGTTAAACGCCACAAGGGATAGGTGTAAGTGGAGGTCTATGACCGCCTACGTCCTGCAAGAACACAGCCCACAAAGAACTAGTAGTAGACTAGCGACGAGGTCTCACCGATTTACAATTGAGTTGGCTAAATGTAGCTGTAGGTTCTATGCTAAGAGTTTCTTTTCTCGCACTTCTCGCTTGTGAAACTCCCTTCCGGCCCCATACTTTTCAGTCAACTTTAATCTTCGAAAATTGAAATGTAATGTCATCGATAACTACTGTTCTTCTGGTTATACTTCTTTTGTTCTCGCTTCTTCATAATTCTTCATAGGTTTTTAATTCTTCCACATCCAGTAACCCCTTGTGTCTTAGTGGCTTTACTACCTTGCTTGTAGTAAATTCGATTAAGAAATGATTAGATAGGTTCGTTTCACACATACGCTCATACACACTCACACATATACGCACACATATGTGTGTGCGTGAATAGCAAATAAATAATAACGAATACAACAATAATTTTTTAACGTATTATATTATACATTTGGTTTATCAGTAACACATGCATTCTTGCTTTTACAACGTTTGTAATCCTGTTTTTCCATACAGTTCTATCGTCAAATCATTTTTAAGTAATTTCTATTATATCATTATTTTTAATGTATTTCTAAAACAAAATCATTATCCACTACGCATTAGCCAAGCAGTAAAAATTGAAAAAGGCTACGGACCCCTCATTTTCGATCGTCGCGTATTTGCGAGGGTCCCGCGCAGAGCACTTTCAGTCTGTCTGGCAAAGCCGGCATCTTTATCTGGCAACCAGGAATGTTTACATATCAAGAGGAGGCGGATCTTTAATTATTCATCATTTCGGGTAAACTTTATATCGAGAGGTTTTATCGATTCGAATACCTCTTTAGAATCGTTTTCCTTAATATTCTTTTTCAGGGTTTGTTTATGATGATCATAGAAATTAAACATTTATGTGTTTTATAAACTTGATCTCAGAATAATTTATGCTTTAATATATATATATATATATAACAGATGCGACTGGCCTCTAATAACTTAATCTGTGACTGCTAATATAAGTTAATTTAGATAACATGCATATTTTTATTCTGACACTTACACTGGCATCATTTCTGACGACTGACAATACCTTTTGATTTTTATTGTTGTTCCCATGAGCCACTCAAATTGGAAGGTTACTGAAAGAGGTGTGGGATACAAACCTAAGAGGAAGAAGTGAAGATTATGAGAATACGTCGGATAGATAATTACTGACCCTAGAGTTTGAAAGTGTAGCGTTCTGGGGAGCATCCACGCAGGAGTCTTTTTCACACAATAATTGTCCTTGGGAAGAAGCTTTGGGAGTGAAACGCCATTTTTATAAAAGGTGTACGTATAAAATTCATGGAAGTTCAACACTATGGATATCGCAAAGCTAGTTTTTGTAGTAAAGGTCTGAACGGGTGGACCCAATGAAGGAAGTTTGTCAGAACATTTACCATGAAAATAGCGATAGAGTAACGAGAGACTTAGCTCTAAAGGTCTGAACTGGTGCTACGAAAGAATGGAGGTCCTCTAAGTATTTGTCATCAAGTTAGTAATAGAGTAGCGTTAATCTTTCGGCGTTTTGAGAAAGTGGTTGTAGAGTGGAAATTGCGTAATCACACACAAGTCCGCGTAAAGGTTTTTGAACTCTGTCAAGGCTGGAAAGTGAGAATCGGCCAGCTTCAGACCAAATATAACAGCAATACTACATTTTTAGTACTAATTTAATGTATTGATTGACATACAAGTCACAGAAGCTATGTCTAGGCTTGTTGATAGAAGTGTTGGTTCTTAGATTTTGAAACCTAGTAACTGCAAGTTCAATCAATTGGACGGGTAATACAGAATAAGTGAAAATAGGGAGAGTAATAACTGATTATAACTGAAAAGAAGAACATGACTAGATATCTCGAGATATAAATATCGGAATGAGAACAACCTACCTGGTTGATTAAATAAAGAGTTTCGTTTCGAAATTTCATGAAGGTTACTAAGATCGACAAGCATCTGAAGAGGTCGTTTGGGTACAACCAGTGACAGACCTACATTTTTGGGGCGTTAAACATTGAACAGAAATGGGGACCCTCTTCGCAGCCAGCCACAATAGATTCGAGGATCCAATTACCAAAACATAGGCTATGAATAGATTATAACGATCTCAAACAGCTGGAGTTCTCAGGAGCTGCAAGTTCCAAAGAAATTTGTAAAAATTGACTAATTTCAAGGAAACTTTGAGACCATATAAAACTAGTATTAAAGCATATTTTAATATCAACACTGGAAATTCCAACTTAAGATTCTATCACTAAAATTGCCTAATTTTAATAACAGACACTTAAAAAGATAAAATTTGTTGAAAAATAGACTTATTAAAAAGTTGCTTCAGGGGCCCCTAATCTCATAGGGGCCCCTGAAGCTTAAGCTTCATTGATTTCATTATAGACCCGCTACTGGTCGAAATGTTATGAATAACAGCAAACATGGTGGCAATATACCGCAAATAAATAATGTAAATAATGATAAATCTTTATCCTAGAAATTCATAGAATTTGCCTCTTTTCTATTAGCCTAGAATTCCGATGTTTGAGGTGAAAAATATTTATATTAAACGATAACAGCCGAAACTGTTTTCTCCAAATCATTAGTTAATTGCAAATAAATGAAGCTTTTGTTTTCGTTCAGTTTTTTGCCATGATTTCCTACGCGTAACTGAAAAGTAAACACTGTTAGTTCGTTACTTAAAACGTAAGTCCTTAGCCTTGTATAACAGCCAATCGTTTTCCAGCCGTTGAATGAGAAACAAAATAACCTGAAATAACTACATTTTCAAGACGGAAGAATGTACCATGTTTTTATTTTACTGAAGTAATATTTGGCTGATTAATGTGTGGACATTATTTGATTAATAATTACAAAAAAAGACAATAGTTTAGTAAAGCTATCTCATTTTTATGATAGATAGATAGATAGATAGATAGATAGATAGATAGATAGATAGATAGATAGATAGATTATGAACTGATGGACATAGATAATTATGATGTTGATAGTTGCTCATTAGACGTTAATCTCGCAAGTCTGTCTCGTCTGTCTCTTCTCTCTTAGATACGTCCTATATATAGGGGTATGGCTATACTAATTATTATTAGCTAGCCAATCCCACTACAGATAGATAGATAGATAGATAGATAGATAGATAGATAGATAGATAGATAGATAGATAGATTTGAACAAATTCCAATAGATAGACAGTCAGGCAGATAGACAGACAGAGCCTATTTTACCACAATGTTTTTCGGTTTGGATGAATTATTTTCAATCATTTTAATTAATTTTTCGTGGCAGTTGTTATTTATCGTAAAAAGCGGGAAGACAGCGGAGATCTAAAGAAATGACACGAAATGTCGCTCCCTCCACTTTTTAGAATTGTTATTCGCTAAATAATTTGAAAACATTATTATTATGTCATTTTTTCATCATATTTCGATTTCTGCTTTGGTCTCACTACCAACCAAGTCTGCGGGGAGACCTAAGGCAGGTAGTGGCGTGTTGTTATGACTCCATTTCATGTTTTTCTATCTTCCCTATCATCCCCAGCATTACACAGATAACGTTTTCCTTAGTGTGTGGGCTGTACTTAATAAGACAAGTTTTTGTATATCTCTTAAGCTGGGGTTTCCAGGGATTCTTTCAATGTGTTGTTTTGTTCCATTTTTTATCATTCCAAGTGCACCTACTATCACTGGCACAACTCTTGTTTTCAATTTCCACATTTTTTCTATTTCAATTTCCAGGTCTTTATATTTTGACAGTTTTTCAAATTCCTTGATTGCTATGTTACAATCCGCTGGACAAGCCATATCAATTAATAGACAAGTTTTCTCTTTCTGGTTTTTAACAATAATGTCTGGCCTGTTTGCTTCAATTTTTCTGTCTGTGTAGATGGTGTAATCCCATAGAATGGTTACACCTTCTATTTCTGTAACCGGTGCTGGATGATTTTCATACCAGTGTTTGTTTACAGTTTTTCCATAATGTTTGCACATTGCCCAATGTAAATATTGCCCAACTCTATCGTGGCGATTTTTATATTCGTTTGGGGCAAGCACAGAACAGCCTGAGATTAGGTGGTTTATTGTTTCTTGGTGTTTATCACAAAACCTGCATTTTGGATCCATATTATTATGCATAATATTTGCCTGAAAGTTTCTCGTGAAAAGACTTTGGTCTTGTGCTGCAAGTATAAAGCCTTCAGTTTCAGACTTTAATCCAGATGCACGTAACCATCGATGAGTATTAACTTTGTCAACATTGGATTTATTGGCACGTACTGGATATTGGCCATGCAGAGGTTTGTCTTGCCAGCGCTGTTTCATCTTTTCAAGAGCTTTATCTTTGGCTTTCATTTTCATATTTTTTGCCGCAATAGTTGGTTCTTGGCTACTGTTTTGCTTTTCTACAGAATCTACTAACTGTAAATCTTGTTTGTATTATTATTATTATTATTATTATTATTATTATTTCTACTACTATTACTACTACTAATAATAATAAGAAGAAGAATTTTTTAATACTAACGGCTTGCATCATAATTTTTATCTGGTTTTAGACAGACTTCATTCGTGCCGTCGATCTATGACAGCGAGCAATTAGCGTGCATCAAATATGAAGCAAAAGATCTCGTAGGTCGTGTTTGTTAGAAAATAAAAGTCTTTATTTGATGACGTCGATTCATCGGCGCAACATGTCTAAATAGACATTTTCCGAATCTTCTGATATATTTACCATACCGTCGGATACTAGCGCTCCCAGATAGATAGATAGATAGATAGATAGATAGATAGATAGATAGATAGATAGATAGATAGATAGATTGTATCTGTCAATGAACAGAATGAAAAACTAAGATTCGTTGACGCGTTTTGTCTTCAAAGTAAATTTCTCAAGACAATGTAGGATTAATTTTGTTGTGCGAGTTTATCTAAAAAAGCGTGGATACCATTGGTTTATAATAGCTTTTACATTTGAGAAGGTTCCTGAAAATTTATCAGATGGTTGAAAGGTCAATTAAAACAGATGAAGGACACAAAGTATCATAATTCAAAGACTGACAAAAGAAACGATTAATATTCATTATTGTTCTGTTTAAGGACTATTTATTGCATGTGCTGTACCTGTTCAGAAATATGAGCCGGGGGATTTAACCGTTTTAAATCTTTCTCGTTCTTACCTTTCTTGAAAGAATTACTACTTTCTCAAGCCAACATTTACGGCCATAAATATGTTGAAAAATCACAATATGTCAGTCAGTTAAGTGCCATGCGTGATACACGCTTTGGGCGATCATGTCTCGAAAGAGACATGACTGACTGGGCAGAAGATTATCCCGCAGTAGGTTGCCATTGCTTTCTGCGGTAGACTGATTGCCGACCAAGGCTATAGAACCCAGTCTGTCCTGCTATTTAACTCATAACTGGAAGGAAGAGAGGGATTAATACCTTTCCCAAGGGTATTTGCGCGTAAGTGAATACAATGGATTCAACTGGAATTCGAACTCGGATCCTCGGTTTTTCGTTCCGAGCAGATATGCACTGTACCACAACGCACATCCAATATGTATCTTGTATATTACTCGATTACTTTTTGCCAGACTTTGAATTATAACCCTTTCTATCCTCCGCATGTTTTGATTGACCTTTTAACCACCAGATCAATCTTCATGGACGTTCTGAAATTTAAAAGCCTTGCTAAACTAATGGCATCTCTGTTTTTGTATAAACACACGCAACAAAATAAATCCTACATTGCCTTGATAAAGTCCCTCAGATGACGAAACGCGTCGGCTAAGAGTAGTTTTTACTCTTGTTTCTTTTTATTCATATAGTTATTCATATATTGTACATATTATGACCTTGAATAAGTTCCCGCTGTTTTCCAGCAGATGGCGTTTCCAGAACTGCGTGCGAGTAAATACTCAGATGGTTACGTATCTATAAGGAAGTACTATAAGCAAGCTTGAAATTCAGTGTATGTGTATCACCAAAATGTAAACAACTTTGTTTTTCATAGAATTAAACATGTCGGATTTTTTGCCAAAGGAAGTGTATTTGCGGGGAATTTTACTGCACTACTTTATTGAAAAGAAATCTACAACGGAAATGGAGTATATATATATATATATATATATATATATATATATATATATATATAGAATTTTATTCCAGCCATACCTACCCTATATATATATATATTATATATATATATAGGGTAGGTATGGCTGGAATAAAATTCTGTATCGAAATAAAATACAAGTAATTTTTAATTTGAAGAACAGATTCTAAAAAAAATTTGTTATTCCAGTGCATAAACAAATAAATATAATTAAATATACACGCACGTAAATTTACATCCAAAAAAAAACAAAAACAAAATACGTACACGACTTAAAATCCACAAATCATCACATACAGAATAAAACCACATGCCTTGATCTATGTATAGACAACTATAAGCATAAATACGCACAAATAGACACAAGAATACTCACACAGAAGCATACGCACACATATATATGTTCATAAACAACAAAATGTATATAGAAATATAAATATATATTTACATACATACATACATACATACACGCAAATACACACACACACACACACATATATATATATATATATATATATATATATATATATATATATATATGAATGTAAAAAAATATATCAATATGCCTACAGCACCATCCCTTGATAAGACATAAGTAGTGTCGAAACAATATAGCTACTTTTGTAGTGATATTATAACATATTTATGCTATAAATTATATATGTATATAAACATTATTTATTTTTGTTTATTATTAGTTTGTTTTTTAAATCGGTGTCACTTGATGCAAATTAGTAAAGCCACTAACAACAATGAGTTACAGGAAGTGGAAAAATTAGGAACAGAAAGAGAAAAGAATAATCAGGAGGAAAATATATAGCGATTGCCATTGCTTTTAAATTTTTGCAAATTAAAGTTGGCTAAAATGCATGCAGCCGGAAGGGAGTCCTACAAGTGAGAAGTGCGAGAAAAGAAACTGTTACCATAGAACGTACGACTCCATCTAAGTGCTCGATTGTAAATTGATGAGATCTAGACGCTTGTGTGTAAATTCATAAAGTCTAGGTACCAGAGCGAATTGCTCATCTAAACAATTATCATGAAAGTATTTATAAAAAAGACATAAAGCGGCAACTTTACGGCGGTGGATAAGTGACTGAAGCCGATCCACCAGATCAGGACCAACAATATTGCTAATTCTTGTTTAGATTTTTAATCATATCATCCCGAGCATGGCGGCAACGCTACTGATGTGCAGGGGGCTACGTAAGAGTAAAAAGATTGGAAAAGAGAACGCCAGAAACCACATCCTAAACATGGAACAAGGGATGAGTCTCTTCACCTGTTCACTAGCCCAAGGGGATCAAGGTAAATAACAGGTATGTCGGACCATATGTAGCAGCAAAATTGTAATCATGGACGAATAGTAGTTTTATACATATGTAAGATAGATTTTGGATTGAAAAAAATTTCTCACTCAACAATTGATTCAATATAGTACTTCCACTTAATGTCAGTTGAGATTGTAAACCTGAAAAGGCACTACGAGTAACTTTCCTGAAGGTTAGCATCAACCATGCTAATTGGGTTGAACAGAGAGTGATCTTTTAGATGGTTAATGGAAAGAAGTTTAGTTTTGGGGGTGTTAAATTAACAAGCCATCTTTTTTCCTACTTAACTACGGACATGACGTCGTTTTAAACATCGGCTGCAGTTTTTACCTAGTCGAACTGATCAGCCTTACTACTGAGGCATAAGTAAATAATTGTGTCGTCAGCGTAGATACCAAGTTAAGAGCTGATATCATTGGGAAGGTCGTTAATGAAAATTAAAAACAACGTAACACCAAGAATGGAGCCCTTGGTGACGAATAGCCTTTCAGGATAACTTTTATTTCACGATTGTTTAGGAAAGACTGTATCATTTAAAAAATTCCGAAGACACTGTAAATTTTCAGCTTGTAGAGAAAACCTGAATACCAGATTCTGTCCAACGCTTTCGAGATGTGCTAAAGCCCGGGTTTTAACAGTTTTATTTAGAGAATGATAGACAATTATCATCAGTACATCAGCAGTTGACACGTCGAGACGAAAGTCATATTGCTTGTCTGAAGAAAAATCTCTGTGATGAGATATGATGAACCAATTCAGCATTGATTTGGTTCTCTAGGAATTTCCCAAAAGTTGGTAGAGGGAAAATAGACCAATAGTTGTAAGAATTGGATGGCTCACTAGAGTTCTTAAAAACTGGAACAACAGATGATGGTTTTCAGCATACAAGAAAGCAGGAGGCAGCGAGGCTTTTATTATACGGTTTAGACATAAAAGAAGCCAGTTCGAAAGCACACTTTTCACTGATTTCATAGATACTATCGGATCCACATTCGTTGTTGTGATCTAGGTTAGAGATAATAACAGAAACCATGGAAGCGGTTAAATGCATATCATTCAATAGAGACTCAGTTCTAGGAGGGAATATTCCAGAAGAGTCATAAGGGAGTTTGAAGAGAATTTACGAGCAAATCATTCAGATTTATCAACAGAGGATGATAACACCTCAAACTGACTGAAGAGAAGAGGAATTGATACCTTACACTTATTTAATACCCTATCAGTGAGCTGCCTGTAGTCATTTGAGTCAAAATTGTTAAAGGCTATACGGTACCTTATTCTTTCGCAAACATGGACTTTGCTCCTTCAAGGACTCGCTTACATTTATTACGAGCAGCAACAAATAGGCGCCTGTTGTAACGAGAGCCGCCACGTTGGTATATCTATCAAGCATGCCGGTGTGAACCATGGAGAGAATTGAGGTTTCACCTGTTATTTCCGAGAAGAGATGAAGGTGTCCATGTCGGCTTCAACGCAAGAAAAACCTCACTGGTGCAATTTTCAACTGGGAAGTTGAAGATGTCAGTCCAAGGGACAACAAAAAATCATGGAGTATATCTCAATCCGTGTACTGGTAAAGAGGCCTTGTGGATAAGGTGTTCCTGCTTAATAGGTGATTGAAACTAAACATCATTAGCTACCACAGAGTGGTCTGTATTGCCAAGAGAGCAGTTTTGCGATGAATTGAAGTTAATTTCACAAAGGACGAAGATATCTGGCAAACTTTCTAAAAGAAAAAATTCTACGCTTCAGATGTTGGGACAAATACCACGAATATTAGAGAAAGTAAGGGTGAGGGTAAGTGGTTTTTTGATTACTGATTTAGTTGTATTTTTTTTCGCGTTTTCAATGATATTCGTTTTGAGGATAGAGGGAAAGGACCACCATAATTATCACTATCTGTCGGCAATGGTAATACAAACCAGCCAATGCAAAGCTAAGAACATGCGTAGTGTGATCACCTACCCATGCACGACCGACATGGCATTGGAAATACCCCGATATTGTGCGGCTGTTGATCAGAACAGCCTCTTTAAGCGCTACCAAAGAGCTCAGGCTCCTAATGACCAGTCGGAAGGATCAACCAGCAAGTTGTCAAACCTGTACCCTTACAATGGAAAATCACAGTCACTGGCTAGTGGGATCATCAAAACGTTAAAACAGTTAAATCATTGTGACCCTGGTAGAAGAAAGAATGAGAGCCAGTAAACCATATCCTGAACGAGGAAGAGGAGATGAATATCTACGCTTGATCAATAAACATAGAAGGAGTTGGGCTAGACGATAGTTCTTATCAATTCCTATTCAGTCAATTAAGTGCCATACGGGATACACGCTTGGGCGATCATGTCTCGAAAGAGACATGACTGACTGGGTAGAAGATTATCCCGCAGTAGGATGCCATTGCTTTCTGTGGTAGACTGGTTGCCAGCCAAGGCTATAAAACCCAACCAGTCCTATTATTTAACCCATAAATGGAGGGAAGAGATGGATTAATACCTTTCCCAAGGGTATTTGCACGTAAGTGAATTCAATGAATTTAACTGAAATTCGAACTCGGCTTCCCGATTTGTCATTTCGAGCCGATATCCACAGCATCACAACGCACATCCTATTAACCTTTTGTATTTGATATCCTTTTAAGGATATCAAATACAAAAGAATTAAAAGAAAAAGTGATGGCAGAAAAAGAAATTAAATAAAATATTTACAAACAGCAAGATGGCATGAATCATTTTAAATTATTTTTTCAATTGCGTCTTTCCAATATTTAACTTGAACATTTTTATGCACAAAGCAAACTGACTTAATTTCAGTGATGCTTTGGTACAATTACGATGACATTGAAGCGATTTCTTTGTTTTTGTTTTTTTTTTTTTGTTTTTTTGTTTTTTAGCCGAAAGCATACGACTATATCTCATTCGGGATGAGTGGTGATGGGCCTATTTTCTTAGCGCTATACATGCTTTCTTTTTTGGTTTCTCTCAAAGGAATTTGAGTTTTTCCCAAGATACCAAGAACAGTCAGGCACATCGAGGAGCAAGCTTCAATAGCATATATATATATATATATATATATATATATATATATATATATATATATATAGAGAGAGAGAGAGAGAGAGAGAGAAAGACACGATTGAATGAAGCAAATTAAAACCTAGCTTTCTAAAGTTTTAACGAAAGTCACATTATCCAATTGAAAGGCGTCAAGGCAAAATTCCCGTTCAGTTTCCCCAAGCAAGGAAAGACACAATTGTGTCCAGTGTGTGACATTAAAATTAATGGTTGGTATTCTTTTTAACCTTTTCTTGGTTGACTCCCAACTCCTGAAAGAATATAAAAATTTATTTATCGATTCATTTAAAAAAATTCCAATCTTTACTACTTTAATAATTTTGGTGAAATTAAATAAAATCTTTAAAATGATTCTATAAATTTGCAATAAATGAGTCATTGATATATAAATAAATATTTACTTACCTAATGGCCAAAAATCTTTTTAAAGCTTCTTCTCTTACTTCAACTTCATCAGATTTGACCATGGAATATAGGTTTTCAGGCAGTAAACAAAATGTACTTCCTAGTATATTTAGTAAAGTGATCTGTTTGACTTCTTAATCTTCTGGATCATATTAAAAATATGCACTTGCTGATTGTGGAACTTATTATTTCTTTTAATTTCAAACCAACAATTGGCATACACATTTACAATAAAAATTTTTAAACTGTGGAGTTTTGTTGTGAGCTTTTGTGGGTATGTGCCACGACTTCATAAACGCATAAGCCTGATCGCCAAAGCTAACCACCTTGCCTGGTTTAAAGGACCAATTTTCCAGGAAGCATATCTAGAGTCAACTTTACCTCTAGAAATATCCACTGTGTATTCATACAGGAGTCTTTGGTCACAGCTAAGATCATGTATTTCATCAACTTTCAAAATTGAATGCAGAGGACTGCTAATAGTGGAAAATGATATTTGGGGTAAATTATGGCAATCATTTGAGCATAATTTCCCCAGAGGACCACTGAATGCTTTAGGGTCTTTTGTGCAACCATCTATGTTTTTGAGAAGAGCTCTGAAAGGTAGTTCATTATGGTGCAAAGAGCAACCAATTGTGTGAAGATTTTTTTGATTTTTTTCTAAAATTGCAACCATTTCACCTTCGCAGCCTGCGTTGACATTAGTGTTGTCAACAAGGATAGCCTTGATAGTGTTTTCACTGTTGAACTTATGCAAAACATTCACTATTTACTCTGCATGAACAACATCATTTGCACCACTATTAGGGAGAACTCTATGTATCAGATATTGACTTTCATGTGGTGCCTCCTTTGTAAAAGTTAAATGGCGTCCTGGTTCCTTAGTTTTTCCATAGTTTTCTGTCCATTTTCCTCCACAATTTCCTTATACAGCAATGTGTCCTTATTCGTTCTTCCATCAACTGCAATACACAAAAGGTTTTCCACACTTTCATCACGTTTTTGTTGAGCAGTTGTGTTCACTTTAGACTTTGCCCTATCATCTTTGCATTTATCTATAATATCTTTCATATTAATATTTGGTATAAAAAGGCCCATAGTCTTCAAATCCAAGAGCAAGGCATTGACAAGGCTGGCTCTAACATTAGAAGATATGTCCCCTCTGACTAACTTGAAAGCATATCTTGGAAATTATAAGGGCCTTTTGGATGACACCTTGAATGCAAATATTCTTCTTCTGGTTTTTCACTTGGAGAAGATGAGTAAGATGGGGAAGAAATATTAGCCTGGACATTTGATGTTGAAGCTGTTGGTGATGAATCTAAATTTTTTCTTAACTTCTCACTTTCCCTTTTACTTTTTTATAGCACTTTTAGCAACAAGTCCAAGCTGGAAATTGCCCTTAGGCCCTATTTTGCTCCTCTGATCCTTTAGGTATTCACGATTCTGAAATACCTAAAAAAAATATATGTACTATCAGAAATGAAATTCCACAAATATTTTTTAAATAAATTTGATAAAATTTGAATTAAATACATTAAATTAAAAGTAAAGTTTATTTACCTTAAAGTAGAGTTACTTCCAAGATTAGCTCGTGAACAGGCTTTTTAATAAATAAATATTAACTTTAAAAATATAAACAAATCAGAATAATTATAAAAGTTTAATTTTTCATTAAAATAAGACTTAACTATTAAGAAAATACAAGAGATATTCGTGATAATTAAAAACATAAACAGTAAACAAAGTAAAAACAATCGTTTAGGGTGAGGAAATTTCAACAGGTGAATACCATAAAAACAACAATAAATAAAACGGCATACGTGAATAGTTATTTGTATATTAAACTAAATATCATAGTGTTTTGATTCCTTTTTAATTTTGATGTTTTCATTTAATTTCTAAAAAAAATAAATAAATACTAAACTTAAAAATATTTCTCCTCCGATGAGCTTAGATTGTGGTGATACCAAGCAAAAGCGAGAGACCGGATGTTTGCTCATATCGACCAGAAAGAAAATGAACAAAAACCGTCTCTGCGCAGGTGTATTCGCGCAGATGTTCCGGTTGAAAAATAAAAATTAATCAAATATCATTGAAATTATATCAAATATCATCGCGAGCCTACGCGAATTTTATTTACCAGCCAATGGGAAGCCCAGAATCAAATACGAGTATGAAATCCAAAAACTTGCTGTTTTGATCCAAGAAGCAGATATAAAAAGATACAGACAAGACCTCAGCAGACAGACAGACTGACGGTGACAGGCGAGAGTAATCGATATCCCCTTGACGACTACTATGTTCGCCTCCCTTCACTTTTCATCACTCTTTCCCTGTCTCAAAGTACTTACTGACCTCAGGAGCGACTACTTCAAAGACATTCCTCACATACCTCTGCTCCCCACATTCTTAAGCCTTTTATCTCTTCAGCTCATTATTTGCCATGAACATTCGAACCTCCGTTGGACCTATATTCAAGTATTGCTTTAATTGTAAAACATTAATGGATATGTATATATATATAAATGTTATTTTCAACTCAATTTGCTTTTCTTGATTTTATAATCATTTTATGACTTATAGTGGGCTATCTACCACAAGGCCAAATTCCGTTAACCTGCAACGGTATACAACTACCCTTCACTAGAACGGAATCATACTACAACTAAAAAAAGAATAGATAAGCAACCCACTATAAGCTCACTGGTACCCACTATATACGAATTTCCTCGAGCCACAAGATTAGCACCTAGGTCCCACCATTTTACTGTGAAGCCAATAAATTGTAAACGCAAATTCTACTCCAGCGGCTTCTTTTCTCAAACTTCCCGCCTGTGGAATTCTCTTCTGCATAATTGCTTTCCTGACAGTTACAATCTCCAAGAATTTAAATGTAAAGTCAATAGCCATCTTCTGTCACATTAACTTACATCATCTCTCACATGCGTTTCTACATCCACCCCACTCTTATTAGTAATCTCTTCCCTCTCCTACTCTCTTCTTGACACCCCCCTGCAACCTCTCACACTTCATAGCATTCCTCCTATGTAACCCCTGCACAACAGTGGCAGTAAAATGCCTTGCTTGTGGCGAGAGGATTATGAAAAAAAAAATTAAGCGTTTTGTATATTTTTTTTTTGTTAAAACTCGGGTTTTATTTAAGCGACACATGTTTCCGGTGACACCTATATCGCGATAAAAATCCCAATTTATTTCGTCTTTAACTTTGATTGCTCAAATAAATACAAAGTTTTGAAGAAAAATATTTCTTGTGGTAACTCTTGACATTATTTTGCAACTTTCTTTAAGTGCGATTTTTTACAGTTCCAAAAGCGACCAATACGGTTCTATGACGTCACACAGCGTGATAGCACAAAATGACAACAGAACCATATATTCAAATTCAATGTAATGCGTTATGACCAGATTTAAACGTGATTTTATTAAGTGTGAGTTATTTGGATTTAATGTAGATGGCCTCCAATATCTTAAGGTTCTTTTTACTGTGTGTATGAGTGAGGATTATTGTATTGTAGAATTATATATTATATATTATAGAACCGCATTGCAAATTTGCGAACTGCGTTTGTTATTTTTAGTAACTATTGCCGTGGCTTAGCTGAGTTTTATGTCAATACAAGATAAAATCGTCGCTAATAGTGGATGTTTTTGTGTTACCGTCCTTATAAACTCTCTGAAGATGGCTCATGTGAGCCGAAAGCTTAGAACCAACTTAAATAATTATTCAAATGTTGGAGAATTCTTGTCTTTATTTTCAACTAAAATTAAAGCCAAAATACGATGTTTAGAACAGCTCATGATTAAACATAATAGACATCTATTGTCTCTTATATTTAACTGTATGTGTTTAGAATATATATATATATACTGTATTTGTGCAGCAATCTCTCTTTTATGCAGGTTTCATTAAAAATGACAGACACACTATTATCATTAAGTCTTTATATAATTTTTCATGTGTAGCAAATAGATTTTTCCGAAATGTTGTAGTATTAATTTTCTTGTTGGCTGCCGAGTCATATACTTTAAAACTTGTGTATTTAGGCAAGAATCTCTCGTTTATGCAGGTTTTATTAAAAATGACAGACAAGGTATTATTATTATTATTAATGCTACACATGAAAAATTATATAAAAAACTTAATTGTAATTATAAAAAGTTGAAAAGAAGGAAAAACAAACAACAAAAATACCATAAAAATACAAAAACAATAAAAAAACAATAAAAAAACAATAAAAAATTACATTTCATCGACACGAATATGCATTAAGCCTGGCGAAGTCTTCTGGTAGCTTCTTAAATCAATAATGATTTAGTGACGCCAACTTTGATAGGGGAAATGGATACAGTTAAGTCTCTGAGGCCGAATATTGTTGCTGTGCGACATGCTGGGATCTCCATTCGGACCCATCTTTTTTTTATTTGTTTTACCCGGTTTTAAATTTGTAAATGTTCTTGGCTAATATCTACTTCCTTGGAAGAAATTTTTTAAATGACCTTCTGAAATCTCTAGTGGATTTCACAGCGTAGAATACAATATGCAAATTATGTGCTAAAACTAAAAATTGCTCGGCACTCAGAAATACAAATGAGTCATGTAAATATGCTAAAAGATATTTCTTTAACTGAAAATCTCAACATTTTTTTCTTATTTGTTCTATGTAATTTAATTTTCGTAGGTTTTTGGTTGAAACTTCTCAAGTGTTTTGCCTATTTTTACATGAATTTTTTTAGCTTTAAAATTAAGGGATCTGTTGTAAGCGGTAACTTGAAATTTTATTTGCTATTTTTTCTTCAATAGTGCAAGTACGTTCACCTATCGTCCGGTTCATACTACTCTTCGATTTTTGAAAAAGACTACTGGCTTATCCATTGTTTCTGTTTAGGATTGGGTTTCTGGCTACTTAGTTTGTTTGGATTTTTTTTTCATTCTGTTTTCACTCCCAATAGACCTTTGCATCTTAGTGGAATTATTGCCTTGCTTGGCGTGAACTGTGATTAAAAAAATACCAACAAAAAAGACGTTATATAAAATGAAATATAGTTTCTCACTCACACACACACGCGCATGCTCGCTCAGAATGGTTCATTCAGCCCCAGTCCGCTACCGTGACCCGAAGACTAAAACAAGACCTGAAAATAACGAAAAATGGAGGCCTTGTTTTCTGAATGAAGTAAAGAAGTTGAAGGTTAGCTGGCAGCTAATGTCAGGAGTTGAATAGGGTTACGCCAGTCTTTTGAGATTGACCTGATTCCAATTACAGTTATCTCCTATCCCCACCAGCCCCATAACCCCCCCCCCACCCCACCCCTCTCTCTCTCGCTCTCGCTCTCTCTCTCTCTCTCTCTCTCTCTCTCTCTCTCTCTCTGACAACACCAACGGCTGCTTAGTGTCAGTAGGCGCCACATGAACTCATCGATTATCTGGCTCGAACCGATGACTCATATTTCAAATGTCATATTTCAAATGCCCCTCTCTACCAGGTAGAGGCACGCGTATGTGTACTTGTTGCTTCAGTCTGACCCGAACTCTTTCACAAAGAATTGCTTCTGTCACTGTGACGCACTCACACGATTATGAATTTGATTATATCTCTTTCATTTGCATAATAACCTCAGAGAAGTCAATATAAATATCACTTGATCAAAATCTATATTAATCATGTTAGTACAGTCAGCGATATTGAATTTTATGTAGGCAGTCAACGAATACCTCCAACAAAAGTTAATGATTCATTATATCCTTTTATATATTGTCAAAGTTTATTTTTCACCCTAAAATTATTTTATATATACATATATTATATGATAATATAATGTTATCATTATATTATCATTACCCTCTGATAATATCATTTTATATTATGTAAGACGTTGAAGCTTTTATTATAGTAAGCATTGATAAATATATTACTTCAAACGTTATTGTAGTGGATACTCGTATTTGAAATAGACGCTTCCTTTTTATTTTTATTTTTTTTTACTTCTATCTGTGCATTCGATAAATACCAATGCGTTTTCTCTTTTCAGAATAATTCCACCTTTGTTTCGGCATACTTTACTGACAGGCTATAGAGAGCACCGCAGCCAAACAAGGTTTTCCCTTTCAACATATTTCCCCAGTCAGATATATATATATATGGCTGGCCACTCGTATCCAAGAATGCCTACTTACTAGCTAATCTTCGTTGCAGAGGCGCATTTCCTTTTGTTCAACAGCAGTCCTGTGGTTTATACAGCAACTATGCTGAACATATCTTAGTTACAGTTTTTGGACGACAGTCTGAACAAGGCTAGTACGCTCAAAACCTCAGTCACGATGATTTATGACATCGCGCTAGCACAAACGTCTACGGCTCCCGTCTACTCAATTTCGCTCACAAGACTTGGGTTAACTCGTGGTATGGTTTTCAGGTACTTTCCTCTCGATCGATAACATCAAGTAGTCACCTTCCTGACAAATCGATCATCGCTGAACTGCAAACCCGGGTATCATGGAGAGAAAGCAAACAAAAAGTTTATAACCACTCGGCCACGGGCCCAACTGGTAGCACCTATCAACAACAAAAAGTAAAAATTATTATAATTTAAACTATTTCAAGGCGAGTAAAAATTTTGTCAAAAAATGTACAGCAATAAATTGCCTACTTCAGAGTTACAGGTTTTCAAAACGAATTTCTGCTTACAAGTTTCAAGTTCTTATTACAATAGTTATATATTCTTTGAGTTTCCCTAAAATGGTGAATTATACAATATATATATATATATATATATATATATATATATATTCGGCGGTCAGCAACCTTTCTGATAATTATTTATTTAGCTTTTCGAGCATGCTAACGTTTTTCCCTTACTCTTAGAAAAAGTAAAAAAATAAGGATGCTGGAAACTATATATATATATATATATATATATATATATATTAAAGAATAGAACACAGCTTTAAAATTATAAGGATAAGTTGTAAGCGGTAATTTGAAAATTTATTTACGATTTTTTTCCGCGATAGTGCAAGTATTTTCGCTTATCGTCTGGTTCGCATTCCTCTCGGATATTTGAAAAAGACTACAGGTTTATCCGTTGTGTCCTGTCTAGGAATGGGTTTCTTGAAGAGACATGCGTGTTCAAAACCTAGGTAGCAAGTAAGTAGTGTGTTCTGTTATTTAACACATTGCTAGCTCTGCATATATATATTTTGGCCTACTGTCTGCTGATCCAACCAGCTACTATGTGGCTAGAATATATATATATATATATATATATATATATATATATATATATAAGTGGACATTGAAGTCAACACAAACACACAAACGCGACAATCTGTTTCATGCTAAACACAATTGGCATGATCATTCCTCTTAGCATGAAACAGACTGCTGCCTCTGGGTGTTGACTTCATAGTAAACTTTTATATTTACATACGCTCTATTCTTGATATTGACCACCATATTCATCCATATATATATATATATATATATATATATATATATACTCAAGTATACGCACATACATAAAAATATTATTTAGGGGTTAAAATATCGTTACAGAAAATATGATCTCTCCGTAGACAAAAATAAATAAATACACTGTTTAATAGATAAATATATATATATATATATATATATATATATATATATATATATATATCAGTAAGAAGCCAGGCGTGACGGACAAACATAACCTTGCTGCTGATCTTGAGAGGGATCTACACTGTGGTGAATTGGGGCAAGAAGTGGCTTGTAAATTTCAATGCGTCTAAGACCAAGCTGCTGTCTATCAATCATTACAGGCAACCTCTCCTGCCTCCCATAAACATGGACCAAGCGAGTCTTCCCGAAAGCAATACTCTGCGCCTCCTCGGCCTTATCCTCTCCTCTGATCACAAGTGGAACCACTACATTGAGTCAATAGCAAAATCTATTGCTAAGAATGTTGGGTCACTGTGTCGGGCCAGGAAGTTTTTCTCACCTGAAATCATTCGTCCGTGCATGGAGTACTGCTGCCATATATGGTCAGGTGCCCCCGCTGTTCATCTCCGTGTTCTTGACAGGCTCCAAAGGAGAATCAATAATGTGATAGATACCGACTTGGCGGCTTGACTACAGTCCCTTTCCCACCGACGAGATATGGCTTCCCGTTGTCTGTTCTATAGATACTTGCATGGCTTCTGTTCTAACGAGCTTGAGTCACTGGTGTCTCCGCAACAGGTGTTTACTCGTGCAACCAGACTGGCAACTGGGTCTCACCCATTCACAGTTAGATCAAACAAATGCAAACATCAAGTCTACCCCTGCAGATTCTTTTCTCGCACTTCCCGCCTGTGGAACTCGCTTCCTTTTTCTTGTTTTCCTGACAGCTACAACCTCCAGGAATTTAAATGCATGGTCAATTCTCATCTCTTAACTACTTGACCCTGCTTCTTTCCACACTGTCCTTTAGATCCCTTTCCTTTCTCTCACCTTCGCAACTGTCATCACACCTGTATTCCCATTCTTCTCTTGCTCCTTTCTAACTGGTTCGTTCTTCTCCTCATTCTCCTCTAATCCTTTTACTCTTATGTAGCCCCCTACACATCAGTGGCGTTCCCGCCTTGCCCGGGGTGATATGATTAAAAAATATATATATACTGTTTTTAAATTTATTATATATATATATATATATATATATATATATATATATATATATATATATATATATATCGATAACTGGCGTGTGTATACATATATACATATATAACACGCTAATATTTCCTCTTCTCAGTCATGCATCGATAGCACACCGACTAACATCAAATCGGTCGTTTCGATCCCGGCTGGAAACAAATGGATGTCTAGGATTCATATCCTGGTTTGATACAGAGAAACAGGCTTGTATGTGGATGACTAATATATATATATATATATATATATATATATATATATATATATGTGTGTGTGTGTGTGTGTGTGTTTATATGAACAGCTTAATATCATAGATAAAGCTTTCGTAAAGCGGGAGAGTCCATAATATGTATATATTTATACATATATATATATGGTACGGAAGCAATAACTCCCACGTAATGGTACGTAATTAGATATATGAAGACACCATTGCGATTAATGTCTTGTTATGTGGGCGGTATCTGTGGGAGATACGTGTAGAAGTGATTTGTGCTGCACGCTATATATATATATATATGTGTGTGTGTGTATACATGTATGTATATATATATGTATACTAGAGTGCATAGCAATGTGGATATTTATTAATTCATGTACCTATATATATAATATAGGTATGTGAATTAATAAATATTCACATGGGTATACACTCAAGTATACGCACATACATAAAAATATTATTTAGGGGTTAAAATATCGTTAAAAAAATATGATCTCTCCGTAGACAAAAATAAATAAATACATTGTTTAATAGATAAATATATATAATATATATATAAGAATATACTCAGTTATGATCTGAGATTAAAGAAAGGATGTTTAAATAAAAAGAAGTCAAGAGGAAAACTTTATTTTACTCGCCTACGCGTTTTGTCTTGTGATGGACTTTATCAAGGCGAAATGAGCTTTATATCCAAATTACAAAACTTCCAAGTTTGTTTATAGATACGTAATTTTGCCTTGATAAAGTCCATCACAGTACGAAATGCGTAGGCGAGTCTAATACAGTTTTCCTCTTGTCTTCTTTTTATTTAACCATATATATATATATATATATATATATATATATATATATATTTGTGTGTGTGTATGAGAGAGAGAGAAAGATAGATAGATAGATAGAGAGAGAGAGAGAGAGAGAGAGAGAGAGATGGAACAAAAATTTTATTTTACAAAATTTAGGGGCTGTTTCTTCACACCAAACGAGGACACACGTCAATTCAACATATGTCGGCAAACCCTTCGTTTTTGAGTTATTAAGTTTAAATAAAATTTAGTGCAGATGGTTTTGTGTTGCAATGTAGACGAAGTTACATTTATCATTCGTGTACATTTCTGGCTAGTCTGCCTTCAACGTTTAACGTGTGTATATTGGGTTACCTGAAAAGTGTTCCGCTTAACACTAGCAGGATGTTCATATCGTGAGCAGGAAGATATGATTTTTTTACATACGGCCGCGAGAATGGTAATATACGGCGTTATCAGATAGCGTTTTAAGACCGAAGGCGCAGCCTAATCATCAAACCTTTGTTGCTGTTTATCGTCGCGTTGCTTGTTATGGTGTTAGGAAACAGCCCACAAATTTGGAAAATTATTTTTGGATTGTATCTTGGATTGTATATGTTGCAGTGTCTATCGTAAACTTAAAATTTAATAACTCAAAAACGAAAGTTTTTCAGACATATGTTTATATGGACTTTTGTACTTGTTTTGATTTCCAAACCAACCTTTTCAAACAACAGTGCCAATGGGGAAAACAATAACGTTGTGTCTCAAGAGATTCTCTCTCCTAAAAAAAAGCTTGAGCGATTTTCTTAAATATCCTTATCAAACCGAGATTTTCATATAGATACCATAGCATGGCACTAAACCTGTTCAAAAATATATAAACTGTCAACTGTATACAACCGCTTTCCCATATCAATGATTTAAAATGTGTGTTCTTTTATTTAACATATTGCTAGCTCTGCATATACAGTTC
Organism: Ascarosepion bandense; assembly: GCA_037127315.1. NCBI lineage: Eukaryota > Metazoa > Mollusca > Cephalopoda > Sepiida > Sepiidae > Ascarosepion > Ascarosepion bandense. The sequence goes on from JBBBDQ010000964.1 coordinate 1,320,622, forward strand.
ATTTGTGTTGGTCATGCACTGAGGACTTTTTGGCCTACTGTCTAATCGAATGAAACCTGTAGGACTTAGCGGGGAACATGCTTTTCCGAACTTCATGGACTGGCATTGCAGAATCATAGAATTCTACTAAATTACAGAAGCCACATCACTTGTGGACTTTCATAGCAGCTACAACTAGAAGGCATATCACATGTAACTGAAAAAATAATGGCATAATCAAGATGATGTCATCTTACAATATTTCAAACAAACGTTTTTGAAGGAAACCCGATCAATATTAAGAAAAGCAATAACAGCTAGTGACATGATAAACCTATTTTGCAGAAAATCTGTTTAAAGAAAAATATTCTATAAATTTCAGCCGGCGATAACACTGGCTACTCGGTCATAAATACCGAATGCCTATTTATAAGAAAACGGATAATATTACCGTTGCCATTAGACATTAGAGGAACAGATACTACACCTTGATCCCAGCCCGATAACAAGGCAGTGAAAAAAAGCCTAATTTATTATAGCACTAGCTGGTCGGTGATAGAATGTTGAATATTTCCTTATTGCTTGTTTTATTTTTACGGTTTATAAAGATTTTGCAGGTTATTTAAAGCCAGAAAATAGTTTTAGATAATTATAGTGGGATCTTCCCTTTTTCTATGATAATGGACTCGACTTGAGTATACACATACGCCTGTCATAGTGAATTACAGTAGAGTACAGTAGATCCGTAAGTTACCGAATGATACCGAAGTCACAGAAAATACCGCGTCAGTAGTCATAGTAGCTCTGAGCTCCACTCAGCTAGAATAGTATTACACAGCACCCGTCAGTTTCGACGTTGACATACTAATTCCTTCACGGCGTCACTTGAAAGAATTGTATATATATATTCCTACTAATCGTATTCCTGGATTACTAACTTGCGTTCCAGTTTGAATCTTTACGTTTAATATAACATATTTTCCTATCTCAAATGTCTGTTTTTGTTCATTATTTTGTGCCGTTCCTCACCCGGAATCCACAACAATAATAAGATTTTTTTTAGATGATAATGAACTTTTGAGATAATAAAGACATAAGTCCTGCACATGAGCTCATAGCTGGGGAGAGGAGAGGTGGATTCTTAACTTTCCAAAGGGTATTTGCGCATAAGTGAATATATAGCGGGTTATCCATCCTTTTCCAGTTTACAGTGGGAGTCCGTTCTAGTGAAGGGTAGTTGCATATTGTTGCAGATTAACGGAATTTGGCCTCGTTGTAGAAAGCCCACTATAAGTCATAAAATGATTATAAATCAAGAAAAGCAAATTGAGTTGAAAAATAACATATATTTTGAAGTATAAGTCCAACGGATGTTAAAATGTTCATGGCAATAAAATGCTGAAAAGAGAATTAATACTTAGGAATGTGGGAGCGTTGTAAGTAAGGAATGTCTTTGAAGTATCCGCTCCATAGGTCAGTAAGTAGTTTTGAGACAGCGAAATATAAGATGAGAGGGGTAAGGAAGGCGAACATAGTAAGCCGCTTGACTTGGGTCAAGGGAGCTACTACTTACATTCGTCTCTCTCGAGTCTGAGTCTGTCTGTCCGGCGATGCTTTCTGTATCGGCTTCTTAAATATTCTTTTTGGATCGCAGCAGATCATTTGGTATTTCATACTTGTATTTGATACTGGGCTTCCCATTAGCCGATAAATAAAATTCGCGTAGGCTCGCCAACTGGAAATTTAATATTTAATTAATTTTTAGTTTTCAAACCGAAACATCTCCGCGAATCCAGCTGCGCACCGACGACTTTTGGTCATTTGCTTTTTGGTTGTGAGAGTGCGAACATCAGGTCCCTCGCTTTTGCACGGTCGGTATCACCACAAATATAAAGAACCCGACTCGAATTGGAACTCTAATTCAGTGCCATTATCCATTACACCCACTGAGCACCTAGTTCCAGAGAATACAGTTTTCCCAAATGGTACTGACTAGACTCGATGTTGTTGAGCGTACGAGAACCAATGTTGCTTACAAGGATACGGCTGATATAACCATTAACATCAGGCATCATCATTTGATCTACTTGTGAATTAAAATATTTCATACGTGAATATTTTTTTTTAATTCAAGTATAAAAATATAACTTTTTTAGTGTTATATTTGAAATTTTTTGTTGGGATATAATGCTAGTATATTGCTTGTTATTCTTGGTCAAATGAATTTAGTTCTGGTAGTGAAGTTTTTTTTGTTTTGTTTTATATTGTTTGTTTTTTTTTGTTTTTGTTTTTTTTTGTTTTTTTGTTTTCTTGCGTGTATGAGTAAGTTCGTATGTATAAGTTTAGCCTATTGTCGGAAACCGGGAACTCATTCCGAAGGGAGTATATAATATTAGAAAGCCTACATTTTTATACTGGAAAAAAGTTGGAGAAGCACTAAGGCTGTTTACACAGAAGCATTATTGAATTCTGGGACTACGTTATTAGGAGGGTATTGGAATATGTTTTAGGAGCAACTAGTTATTCATGCGTAAATAAAATTCTCTTTTCTTTTCTCACAAATATATGGAAGAACTTGTTTTGTTTTCCCAGTAGAGTTATTTATGGACATTCCTGTTAATATATTATTTCTGCTATCAGACAGTCATTTAAGAACCATATATGTTACACGTTTAGGAGATCATGTCTTTTTCGACCCATGACTGATTACGCAGATTTTCCCGCGGTAGGTTGCAATTTCTTTCCGCTGTAGACTGGTTATCAACCACGACAATATTTCTGCGGGAAAATATTCTGCCTAGTTAGTCATGTCTCTTTCGAGACATGATCGCCCAAGAGTTTATCACCTATGGCACTTAACTGTTTGTACGAAGAGGTTTTTTCCTTATATGCATCTATATGTGTCTTTAGGTTATTGTTCGCTACCATGAATTTGTTCTAAAAAGAGTTGAGAGTATTAAAAAAAACGTATAACGATAACCAAACAGAACAAAAAACATTACGAACGTCAATCATCGCACAAAACATAAAACAACTCCTCACTACCACCAGCAAAACAAAAAGTTTTGAAAATATTGAAAATTAATTTCTAGCAAAATCAGCAAAATAATATCTGCCTTTACCGCTCCAGTCAGATCAACTTCGTCTGACGCAAATGTGCTATTTATAGCTTCAAATTTTCCACAAGAGTCAAAGAACTAAAAATGAAATATTGCATCTATTTTATATAATTACTCTTGATTCACTTCTAAATATACCAAATATTCCAGCATTAAAAATTTATAATAACCAAAGATTTTTTCTTCTTGTTATCGGCAGAATAGTTTTGTTGAATATTTTACCTGAATTCTTTTGTGCCTGGCATTCATGACTTCTTTTCAAATTAATAATTTAACAATTCTTAAAACAGTTATATATATATATATATATATATATATATATATATATATATAGATGTGTGTGTGTGTGTGTGTGTGTGTAGTAATTATATGTGTATATAACACTTATATACAGGGGATTTGATGTTCGTAATTTAACACGTTGATGAATGTTGAAAATTGATATGATATGTTCACTGTATAATTTTCGATATTTGTGATGTATTAACATAGAATTATGTATATTGACAAGGCATTGACAAGGAAGGAGATTATGTTGAAAGATTAATATTTGTTGCCTTTAATAAATGCTATTCGCACCGTTAGCCTACGAATATATTGCTATACTCAAAGATATAGACATATTTGTGTTTGTGTGTGTGTTTCTCGACTGAATCAGGAAGCGATTAAAAAAAATTGTAAAATTATAGAAGCGGGTGTAGCCAGCAACTTTTCAGTACGCCATCACGTATATACATTACATCTAGCTTCATATTAATATTAAACACTCACGCACATATATCCCACACATACCCATTATATATATATATATATATATATATATATATATATAGGGATTTGATTGACTGACACTCTGCCCGCTAAGATTGAAAGAAAAAAATCATGTATTTCCCAAAAATATAACATATTTTCAAATTTAAACTGGATCTCCATTCTGATTAGTTAAACTGATAAACAGATAATTTTTTCTGTCTTCTCACATCCATAAATAACAAACGTATTGTTTCTTATATTCAAATGAATATCATTTTCCCAACAATAAACTAACATTGACTGATGAGGATGTAGAGTCTCGAAACAGAAATTTGCGTGTCGCATTGTAAACTATATTCATTTTAAATAAAAAACAAATTTAATTATATATATAACATATATTCACACACACACACACACACACATATATATATGTATATATATATAAATTATTTTTACAAAAAATGCACAACTGTAATCAGAATCCAATCCAACAAAACATCAACATGTTTTAGTTTACCGTAACCAAATGCACAATTACTACAAGCAGAGTAAATTTGCTATGCGAAAAATTATTAAACACCATATTTCTGCTGTGATCCCCCAAAAAATATGTGAAGTTTGTAATATACTACAGAAAATGAGTCTCCATCAAAACAGCCACATTGAGCTGATTGTACAGCGGAACTCAAAAATTATTTAAGCATTATATATATATATATGGTAATGGTCCGGTGGGAAGTTTATAAATATTTTACTATGACAGCCTAACTTAATTATTCAATACTATATTTTTGTTGTGATCCTCAAAAAGCATGTAAAGTTTATAATATACTACAGAAAAGGAAATACCGCAAAACGTGTTGTCTTTAACCAAAATAACCACATCAAATCTAAATTAGCAATGACCAATATAGTTTATCAGTTTCAATGCCTAAACTGTGTTTCTTGTCACAAACCAACTAGCTGTATCGGACACACTACAACCTCTTTAAGAGGACGCCTTCACATGTCAGTTGTTTGATCAAAGTTCTATTAAAAGACATTTATTAAGCCATAATTTACAAGAACCCATGAGTAAAATTCTGGTCAATAACACAAAAATTCTTTTCTTCTCGTAAACATCTGTCTATACGAGAGCGTGGATGTATCAAATATCTTTCCCCTGCCGTTAACTTAACATTGTTTAATAGTGGAGTTGGCACTTTGAAGGTTTTCTAAAAAAAATTAGAAATTATGCTCATGCAGACAGACGCACATTTCAAAACTAAACGGAACTGGAAAACTATGTAATGAACAAGACATACAAAATTAACAACACCAAGAAGAAAAACAACATTGATAATGGCTTTAGAAATAGACGAAATTGAAAGAGGACAATAGAAATTATGGACAATATTTATATTCCTTAACTCTTACAAAACGAAAAATTTACTATGCTGGAAAAACTCAATAAAAAATTAATTAAATCATATTTAATGAAAAATGATTGAATCAAAGGTTGCTGCCCATATATATATATATATATATATATATATATATTTTTTTTTTTTTTTTTTTTTTTTTAATCATTTCACCCCGAGCAAGGCAGAAACGCCACTGATGTGCAGGGGGTTACATAAGTGTAGAAAGATTAATTAGAAAAGAGTGAGGAGTACAAGCTAGTTAGAAAGGAACAATAGAAAACTGAGAAAGCAGGTGCAATGACAGGTACATGGGCGGAGAGAAAGGGAAGCTTATACAGGGGAGGGGAGAGAGAGCTAGAGGCCAGTGGTTAGTAGGTGAGTATTAACTTTGCTTTTAAATTTCTGGTATATATATATAAGATTTTCTGTATGTATATACATATATGTATATACATATGTGTATATACAACATGTGTGTATATGCAAATATATGTGCCTGTAAGTATATATATATATATATATATATATATATGCGTAATTTTTGCGTATATGTGAGGTTTGTTGGTAGACTTGCGTGAATATGTGCTAGTATTAATTATACGCGTATATGTCTGGTCTTCATAGGTGTGTATGTGAGTGTGAACAATATTTATATGTGGATATGGACGGATGTGTGTAAATGTGTGCCTATACAGGTGTCACATAGATATATTTGTATAGACATTTGTGTAAGTGTGTACATGTGTTTATATGTTTGTATGAATTTACACGTAAGTATGTTCAAATGTAGGGATATATGTGTATACGTATTCGTTTGCTTGTGAGTTGGTGTATAATGGTCACTGATTCTGCTTAATGGACATTTCTAGCCTTGGTGACTCTTACGAGATAAGACGAAAGATTTCTGTTCTGGGCCATGGGTCTTCTCATTTTGTACATATTTTGTACTACTGTTCTTGATAATATATTTGTTTAACACTATTCCTTAGTTGTGTCTTTATTTCTTGCTCTTAATGAGGTCACAATAATTGGCGACAAAAACTATTAATGACCCTTGAGGACCACAAAGATAACTGCATGGAAATTTTCAATGTTGGTTCAATATTAGACGCTCGGAATTCTATTTTTCGTCACACTTTGTTCTATTTAACAGTACTCACCAATCTAGAAAAGGAAACCGAACAAAAAAAATCCTATTTTCGTCATACTTTGTTCTACTCAACAGCATTTTGAAAATCTACAAAAGGAAACCGAACGAAAAAAAATCCTACTTTCGTCATACAGTATTTTGAAAATTCACAAAAAGAAACCGAACTAAAAAAAAACTATTTTCGTCATACTTTGTTCCACTCAACATTATTTTGAAAATCTACAAAAGGAAACCGAAAAAAAAATCCTATTTTCGTCATACTTTGTTCCACTCAACATTATTTTGAAAATCTACAAAAGAGAACCAAGCGAAAAAATTCTTATTTTCGTCATACTTTGTACTCCTCAACAGTATTTTGAAATTCCATAAAAAGAAACCGAAGGAAAAAAATACTTTTTTCTTCATAATTGTTCTACTCAACAGTATTTTGAAAATCCATAAAGGAAACCTAGCGAAAAAAAATCCTGTTTTCGTCATACTTTCTAATCAACAGTATTTTGAAAATCCATAAAGGAAACCTAGCGAAAAAAATCCTGTTTTCGTCATACTTTCTAATCAACAGCATTTTGAAAATCCAGAAAAGGAAACCGAACAAAAAAAATCCTTTTTTCTTCATACTTTGTTCTACTCAACAGCATTTTGAAAATCCAGAAAAGGAAACCGAACGAAAAAAATGTAAGTAACTTCAAATAAACTTGAACGCGAGCCGCTAGACTACGAGAATTCATGTTTTTCCGTAAGAAAAGAAAACCTCTAGTGATTCCCTAGGTAACTAAGAAATTAAAGTTTTTTTTCTTTTTTTTTTTAATTCAATTAATTTTTATTGTGGTTTACTAAAGTTTTTTTTTATGTTATTTTAAATGTAAGAAAATTTTTCTCTTTAATTGTTTTCGGTTTAATACTAAAAAAAGACACGGATAAACATGAGAGAATATAAATATGCCATGATGAAAACCAACGGGAACTTAAATGGCAAGGAAAGCAACTTGAACTGTAAAAGAGAATAGACCAAGCCGAGCTGAATATACAAAAAGAACGATTTGAATTTCAAAAACAAACAGAAATCAGACATCAAAAATTAGAAGAAATTCTACTTCAAACTCAACAACAGTAAAGGAATTTGCTTAAACTAGTATATCTCACATAAGAAAAGTATGCAAAATTAAAAAAAAAAAACAATGTTATTCTTCCTTTAAATCAAACCAATCAAAGAAGAAAAAAGGCAACTTGCCCACTAACTAACTAAATGTAGTGACCCACAATCCGAACACGGGTTAGTGGGTCCCTACATTTGTATAAGGACTGCCCTTTACCTTCATAAAACCTGCCTAAATTGTAGCTGATACTGTCGAGCGAGATAAAGGGTTAATAGCTGCGTTAAAAACACAAAATCAGATTAACAAGTCGGGTTAAACATTAGAAAATACGTGCAAGTACAAATCCTAAATAAAAATATTAAACTACAGTTGAATTCTGGCTCAGATTTAACAATTATAAATCTACACACTTGAGAAAAGTTGGAAAATCCAACCTTGCAAAAACCTAATAGAATGGCCAGGTCCGTTACAGGCGAAAAGATCAAGTTTAAGGGAAAACTTATCACTAATGTAACTTTTCAAAGAAGGACGTTAAAACTAAAAACGTTTGTATTAAAAAATACAAAAAAATTATTTGGCACTGACTGGTTAGAGACATTTTAGTTTTGAGTCATGCCAATTAATTTATTTTACCAAAAACTCTTAAACCTGACCACTGAGGCAAATAATCTAATAAAAGATTTAAAAGAAACCTTTCCGGAAGTTTTTTTTTCTGGTCGATGTAATAAGATGACAGAAAAATTCGAGTTAAAAGATGGCATCCAGCCAGTGTTTAAGAAAAAACAAAATGTGCCTTTTGCCTCTTTACCACAAATAAATAAAGAACTCGATAGACTAGAAAGAACCGGTGTCTTGTCGAAAATTTTATACAGTCAATGGGCTTCACCGAAAAAGAAATCAAAGGAGATCCGGGTTTGCGCCGATTTCTCAACGGGGCTTAATGCAGAACTCAAAGACTATCATTATTCTTTACCTAGAGCGGAAGAAATTTTCGCGAAACTAAATGGAGGGAATTTTTTTCAAACATCGACCTCAGTGATGCGTATCTTCAAACACCGGTGGAGGAAGAATGTTCCAAGTTGCTCTGTATCAACATCCATTGTGGATTGTACAACTTCGAACGCCTAACATTCGGGGTAAAGGTTGCCCGGCAATTTTCCAACAAGTAATGAACACTATACTGAGCGACCTTGATTACGCGGTTGCATATTTGAACGACATATTAATGATCAGTCAAAATGTAAAACAGCACGAGGAACATGTTCATAAAATCTTCTCAAGAATTTAGGAGCATGGGTTCAAATTGAAAGAAATCAAATGCAACTTTTATAGAGAGGATTAAATACTTGGGATATATTATTGATAAAGATGGCATTAGACCAAATCCAGAACGGGCTACAGCAATCAAGGACATGCCAACTCTCGGAAATGTCTCTACCTTACAATGTTTCAATAGGATTGACAAACTACTACCAGGTGTTTATAAAAATCCAATAGCTCATGTGTCGAGAACACTTCTTCTTGCAGAAAAGAATTACTCACAAATTGAGAAAGATTCGTTAGAGATTATTTTCGCAGTTACAAAGTTTCACCGGTACATTCATGGTAGACACTTTACACTGCAGATGGACCAAAAACTGTTACTGACCACCTTCGGTTCTAAAAGTGGTCTGCCTGTTCAAACAGGAAATAGACTGCGAAGTTGGTGAACAATCCTTTTAAATTATAAATTTACAATAGAATTCCAATCGTCTAAAAAAACTTTTTTCTGGTCGACAGACTGTCCAGATTAATCCCGAAACACAGAGAACCTCTTGAAGATACTGTGATTGGAGAATTTTAAACCACATTATGCAACACAGAAATGGAACTTCCTGTAATTCTCAACCAAATCAAACGAGAATTTCTACACGATGAGTTTATCAGGCAAACCAAAACTACAATTTGTGAAAAGGATAAACAGACTTCATATATTTTTTCTCTATGCAATGAAGTACTGCTATATGATGAGTATGTTGTCATTCCTACACAACTACAAAGATGAATTCTGAAAAATTTCTATGCCGGCAATCCAGGGATTACAAGGATGAAAAGTCTTATGCGCAGTGATGAATACTGACCGAACATGGATAAAGATATCGAAAACATTATAAAGTCCTATAAAGGCTGTGCTTTGGCAGCAAAGCACCTTCAATCAAATATAGTCCTTGGCCCAAAACAGATAGACCATGTTTTCGAATTCATATAGAATTTGCGAACTATTCACCAGATTTTAGGTAGTTGATTGTTTAATGTCAGGCAATGGGACGATTTACATCCGGCGATTTTAAGGATTTTTGTGAGACCTTCCAAGTCAATCATATCACGATCGCTCCATATAACCCAAGGTTCAACGGACAGACCGAGCATTTCATTGACACACTGAACAAGGCCCTGAAAAAAACTAGGAGCACACCCACAGAAAAAGTCATACAACAGTTCCTTCAGGCGTATAGAATCACGTCCAACAACAACACACCAGCATCATTACCTCCAGCCGAGGAAATGTTTGCGTGTAAAATCAGGTCTGTGTTCGACAAGCTACTTCCCAAACAAACAAAACTCAGATGAACAAGCACGGTACCTACGAAACGCTACCAACCCGGTGGAAAAGTTTTTTCCGGATATTTCGGGATAATAAATCTTTCTGGGAAATGTGTTCAAGTGAGAAAATAGGAAATATGGTCTACATTATAACAGGTCCCCAGTTTACTTACGAAGGACATTTAAACCAAATCAAGAAACGCATGTCGGACTATGTGCACATCGGTCCTACCGAAGAGAAAGTAGCCATGAATATCATTTATGATACTTTTGGCATGCCAATTCTCCAAGTGGCCCCGGAACATCACCGTTTAAGAAGCAAAAGACAAATTATGGACTTTATCGTCGTTAATCCAGAAAAAAGAAGTATTAAAACTCCCGCGGAGTTGATACTTAGGAGGGGGTGTTATGATAACTGACCCATGTACACATAAACTTTTCCAACTATAAATAAGCAGCAGCTTCTGCTTTGTGGCAGAAGTCTATTCCAGGTGAGGGTGGAATTCGAATCACTTCTCAGCTGCGTCTCTGCCCTCGGGCAGAGTGCGGCTTGGTTGTATGTTTGTCCTAGGTCGGACATGCAACTGAGAAAAAATACACCATTAGATGCGAAACCCCAGGAGCCATCAACCCAGGCTTTACCGCTTTCTCGGAATGGAACTGAGTTTATTGCTCGGTGCCTGAGGCGTCCCCAAAAGGGAAAGTGCCGAGAGGGTTTGAGAATTTTTTTACAGCACTGTCGATAAATCCACCTAAAAAAAAAAAGACCTTGTGTCGCATCTGTTGCATGGTGGGTGCAATAGTAAATACTGATGTCTATTCCAGCAGATAGCTCTGACAGCTGAACCAAACACTGGTGACCTTCTCATTTTGAATATCTTTTGTACTACTGTTTTTTGTTAATTTCTTTTACTCTGTTCCTTCTTTGTGTCTTTATTTCTGGCCCCTAACAAGACCACATCATGAATGAAACGGAAAAAACTTGGTCTGATGAAATGAACTAATTAATTCATTGAAATGAATTATAATTTATAATCACTATAGGTTATGTGTTGAATTTTTCTTTAGAGATATCATATTGCTCTGGATAACACACACACACACACACATATATATATATATATATATATACATAGTCATCAACATGCAAGCCTGTTATGCTGTATCACAGATCATCAATGTAGTCTGATGATCTGTGACACAGTTCATCAGACTACAGTGCAGTCTAATGATCTGTGATACCTCTGTTTGCTTTCAGTGTTTTTGGTATCGATCGGGGAGTCTACCCCTAATTTAACGGCAGACAGGAGAGAGGAGGAAATTTTAACGCGTTATATGTACGCGGTGCACACACACACACACACATATATATATATATATATATATATATATATATATATATATATATATGGTGATTGTGTGGTGGGGAAATTTATAAATATTTTACTCTGACAGCTTAACTTTCACCGTCTGCATCAAAACATTTGGGCTGATTGTACAGTGGAACTCAAAAAGTGTTGCACACAAACAGTAGCTGCAAAATTCAAGCCCGTGCTACATCCTCTTCAGACCCAGAGTTCATTTGATCAGAATTTTAAGTCAGCAGCATAAACTGGAAATAACGGCCACAAGGGAAAAAAAATAAAAGCCAATAAAAATAAGATGGAAGAAATCCTTGTCAAAACTTACAAATTGCCAATGCTTCATCTAAGAAATTCAGACAACTTAAGTTTATTACGCCTGTTGGTATAACGTGTAAAGCAATAAAAATAACTGAAATAAATTTGAGTCAAAAATTAATAATAATTGCCAGTGGTTCATTTAAGAAATTCAGACTACTCGAAACTATTGCTTCTATTACTATTAAGTGTGAAACAAGAAAAATAAAAATAGAAATATGAGAAAAACAGTTAATTGCCCGTGCTAAGAAATTATTTGTGTAAAATGTATACATAAAATGTACCGACATTACAGCGTGCTGAGAATTTTAGTACCGATTTTTGGGAACTCTATTAACACCGACAGGATTACGGGTAATTTCAAGTGACTGAAAATCAATTATTTAATCATGTAAAATTTATATTTAGTTTTAGTTTAAAATAATTTTATCGCAAATAATAATGCTGTTGATATGCGAGAAATGCATAATTAGTGGTTTATTGTTAAATTATTTTGTTTTTTTTTTCGTTACTTCTGTTAGTCCGGCAAAAAGCTATTATTGTGAAATCTTGCTTACTTGCAAGAACTGTGTCTGTATATATATATATATATATATATATACGCTCTCACACCTTGATGAATGGTAGACTTTGAAAAAAGTAGCTACTCTAGCATATGCGCATCGTTCATTCAGCAATGAATTAGAACACTCTCAGCTATTGGGCGTGTATAATGATAATATACACGCTAAAAGGTCTGCTTTCTTCTAGCGAGCGCCCGTAGAATCGCCGACTCACGCCAATTTGGTCGGGTTTCAATCCTGGGTAAATAGCAATCGGCTGACTAACCGTACTGATGAGCCGTGATACAGCGAAACAGATCTGTCTGCGGTTGACTATATATGTGTTATATATATATATATATGTGTGTGTGTGTGTGTGTGTGTGTGTGTGTGTGTGTGTGTGTGTGTGTGTGTGTGTGAAACAATTATATCGGACACATAATTGTTAGCCTCCGAATCCGAAATGATCCTCCCATTGAAATGCAGTCTCCATAAGATAAGAAATGACTCACGCCACAGTTTTATTTTTTACTCTAATTTCAATGCTTATTTGCTTATTAAAGATTGGCAAAGCTATGATAAAAAAATATTTGTCAAAATTCAAAATATCATTTTTTAATCAATTCACCCCAAGCAAAGCGGTAATGCTACTAAGACACAAGGGTGTTATAATCTTCCTTAAACCAGATCTTCTTCTGATCCATGTTATAGAAATTTCAACCACTGGCCGGATGTGAACCCCCTGAAAATCAAGGCTGAATTAAAATCTTTGTTAACTACGCATAGGTTCCGCACATAATTTCCGTTTTCATTTACATACCTAAAGAAAAATACAAGCCAGAATGTTCACCAATAGCATCTACTTCAGCCTAGAGAAATGAAGAAAAATTGAAACCTATCTGAGCCTAAGAAAAGAATATAAAAACCCATCAAAGGGACTTCGTCAGTCAGCCGGCACACCAACTACGATTCACAACGCTCGTCTGCAGCGACCTCCAGCGGTATCTGCTAAAGGCTATCGCCACTCTAAGTTACAACTTACGGGAGACATTCACACCGATTTACCACTTGTTGTATTCTTTCGTTAATAGCCCGTGGAGGAGTGTAAACTGGACAATAAGCGAGCCTATCTACTATTGATGAAAAAATTAGATAAATACTAAATACAATTTCAAGGTTCATTTGGAGACTTTAGAAGTATAGAGTTGAAGTAGACTTTAAAAGGAAACCGGAAACCTAATCTTTAATAGGAAACAAGGAATATACTACATCTGTTCAAAAGACCAAGGAGAAATGTGAATCAAACAATAGGTGAATCCATCTATTTCCATTATTGTATACCACTTTTGAAATAATAAGTTGGAAAAGGCATGTAACTCGATATGCGGTCAGTTCTTATTAACTGTCATAATGACGAAACGAAGTTCTTTTCAATCTCATGCCATGATAGTAGTCAGATCAGTCAATTCGTTCCACCTTCTGGTATGAGCGTTGGGTGGGAGGTAAACACTGCACCTTAACTTTGCGAAGTCACTGAAATGTGACAGACAAGACGTCAGACCAAGAGAAGTCCAGTCTCACACGGCGCGATGACGACCTCTTTCGGTCATGTAACCAGTCAGGATGTCATATACGAATACATACAGACGATTACAATAAAAAAAAAATGTAGCCCAAAGTTTAGTCGAATATGCGAGTTGTTTCTCAAAAATACAGCAAATTTAAAGATTAAAAATGAATTTCTATGAGGAAGGAAAAATTACTGGGAAAAAAAGTCTTTATTTTCCGGGGGAGTGATTTCGAGATATGTGGCTTTTGTCGTTTATTTAATACCGAAACATATTTTGCATTGTAAGAAAAATTATTTTATGTTTTTATCATTTTTTTTTTTTGTATTTTTTTGTTTTCTTGATCTCTTCCAAGTTAATGGGGCATTAAAATTTCATTGACACTAACAATGATTTTTCCAAATACAAGTCCTACTTCGAGAGTTGAGTTAAAGGAAAATCATCATCAATATCATCATCATTCTTCTGCCAACCAATTATGGATTGGAATCCATCGATAGTTCAACTCCACACAACACGGACAAGCATTGCTGTACTCTGACTCTGAGGCTGTGAGTGAACATCATGGACTTCTTTCAATGGCTAATACAGGCGGAGGTAGCCGGCCCTACATTAAAGTTGTTTTTTTTATTTATATATACGAGACACCATCTCAAGGAAGATTGCAAGCCAAGGCTCAAGGTTTCTTCTAAGCCACTGACGGATTCCAAATGGCACCGCTAACCAAATTTTACTCAAAAAGCTTGGGTCAACTCGTGGTGCAGTTTTCAGGCACTTTCCAAATGTGCCACACACTGGGGTCGCTTCCTTGAGACCGACAACATCAAGAAGTCAACTTCCTGACAAATCAAGGGGCTTCATGGCCAGAAAGCGAACGTTCTAACCACTCTGCCACGAGTTAATAACGGGAGATAACTGATACTGAAAAACTGATGCACGACACATAGAACTAGAACAATATATCCTGGTGAACAAAATGAAAGGTCCAGTTCGAAATTCCAATCACCTAAAGAAGGCCGGGGCGTACAACGACCGAATAAGTTGTGAATATAGCATGAAAAAAAAGAGAAAATGAGGACAACTATCCGAACAATGTAAATAGTGTATATAATTACAATGCCTCATCTCAAAAATATAGACAAGTCCTACTATTAACACATACCTGGAGTCAGAAAATGAAGTTGATTCATACCATACCAAAGAACTCGAAAAGAATTCGAACTCTCAAATGTGCAGATAGTGAGATTAAACATCTGTGCGCAAGCGTATACGTATTAATATCTATATATTTGATATAAATTCGTATATAAAACTATCAACACATTTACTTAATATACAAGTAAAGATGTTCATGCCTTAAGCTTCCAAAACTCGCTGGCATTACTTCATCTATACAAATACGCACACATACGCACACACATGCACACACACGCAAACACACATGCACACACGCAAACACACACACACACACACACACATATATATATATATATATATATATATATATATATATATATATATATATATATATTAGTCATCCACATAAAAGCCTGTTTTGCTGTATCACAGATCATCAGTGTAGCTAGACATCCACTTGCTTCCAGTCGGAATATATAAGAGACAAGAAAAAAACTTTATTTAGTTTTCGCTGCTACAGTTGTGATTTGATTAGGAAAAGTGAGATTAGGCACCCTGATTTTTTCTTAATCTCACCTTTCTAAAAAGAACCACTACTCTCCCAAGCCAATATGCACAACAGTCAATCAGTTAAGTGACATACGTGATACACGCTTTGGACGATCATGTCTTAAAAGAGACATGACTGATTGGGCAGAAGATTATCCCGCAGTAAGTTGCCATTACTTTCTGCGATAGACTGTTTGCCAGCCAAGGCTATAGAACCCAATCTGTCCTTTTATTTAACCTATAACTGGAGGGAAGAGACGGAATAATAACTTTCCCAAGGATATTTGTGTGTAAGTGTAATGCAAGGAATTTAACTGGAATTAGAACTCGGTTCCCCAAGTTCTCATTGATTAAATCCGTCATTTCAAAGCATTAAACCATAACAATCCGAACAGTATACTTCATATGAGAAATTATCTTCGGGTATGCAGAACTTTTTCAATTGATCTAATCAATACTTATGAGCGTTTTATAATTTTCTCGTAACTAATAACTTTTTGTATTTTTTTATAAATACTTTGCTTCAAATAAATTCGTCTCGTTTTTGCCTTGATAAAGACCGTCAATGGACGAAACGCGATGGCAAAACTAAATACCACTTGTCCTCTTTTATTCATACTGTCTTCTCTAAAGGTTATTTCTGAGAATATATATATATATATTGACGTAAATTAATATACGTAAGAAGATACATATATACATAGGTATAGTATCATTATTCTATTATTTAATAAAACAGTGCTCAATGTATAAACAGAGCTATTTTGCATATATTAACAAATATACATATTATACTATGTCTATGGCACGATTCGGAGTTTCATGCGTTATGCAATCATCCGGTGCATATTTCAAACAAACGGTTTAACAGAATTGAATTTAAGTTCACTCGATGTTCATGGGAATTATATCTTATAAAGTTATGTTACTATTTTTTAATAGCAAGATTAAAAATTTAAATATTCTAGGGTTATATGTGGATAAAAAATTTAAATTTAAATTTAAAATTTGAAATTAAAATTAAATTGAAAGTAAAATTAAAATAAAAAATAATAAAATGCAGGGAGAAGAAATAAAAAGGGCGTAAATCATGAATCTTATAAATTTAAATCTCCAAATATTGCATGTACATAAAAATGTAAGAAAAATTAAAATTTAAAATGAAAATGAAAATAAGATAAAAGAAAATTAAAGAAAAAGAAAAAGAAAAATTAACAGGTAAAATTTAGAATTAAGATTTAAAAATGTAAGGAGCAAAATTAAAAGAGGTTTAAGTCATTAAAATTGTGGGGAAAGAAAGAAAGAAAGAAAGAAAGAAAGAAAGAAAGAAAGAAATAGGCAAACGTAAAGATAGATCTATATCGATCTGGGTCTAAGAATTTAAATAAGTATTTTTTTATGACAGCATGTGGTCATTAAATCACTTTTTTATTAAACAAATTTAGATTCTTGATATGGTTTAAAATGATAAGTTTTTTCTAAAAGGTATAGATTACATTTATTTCCTTTTCTACAGTAATGTTTGGACTTAGCTACGATATTCTGATTCGTGCCATAGACGTAGGATTATATATATATATAACTGAATAGTGGAAACGAGGTATTAAAAGATGCTCACGCGATTTCCAGTCAAGCGCTGCACATGAGGACGTAGAGTGGACGCCCCTTTTTCAAAAATAAAACAAAATAAATTACAAGGTAACAAGTCAAACATGAGGAAAAATAACAACACCAACAAAATAAACACCGCTGAAAATGGCTTTAGGAGTGACCGAAAGCGCTTGGGACGAAAGAAATTATGGACAATATTTATATTTCTTAACTCCAACAAAACAGAATAATGTTAGGATGCTGGAAAACCTAATAGCTCATTTAGTTTTTCTTGTCGTTCGTATATAATGAAAGATGTTTGAAAAAATGTTCGTGCCCAAATATATATATATATATGTTGAGCACGTGTTTTTTGGTGGGTTGGGAACAACTTTATTATGTAATGATTTTGCTTTTATTTTATTTTGTTTTAATTTTTTGTTGTGGCTAATTTTAAAAGTTTCATAGTTATTTGAACGAGTGCGGTTTTTTTTTTTGGGTTTTTTTTTTTGTATTTTTTTCAAAGAAATTTTTTTTACTGGACTTTAACTAAGTTAAAACTTAGTTAACTCAACGTCTCTACTTTTTATTTTTATTTTTTTATTTTTTTTTTTCAATTGGAGTAGATAGACTAAACTATCGCCCGGTTCACACTCCACCCACGTCTATTGTACAGGTGTAGAGGCTCATCCCTTGTTCCCTGTTTAGGATGTGGTTTCCGGCATTATCTTTTCCAATCTTTTCACTTATCTTTTTTTTCTTTTTCATTTTTCTTTTTCAATTGGTGTAGATAGACTAAACTATCGCCCGGTTCACACTCCACCCACGTCTATTGTACAGGTTTAGCGGCTCATCCCTTGTTCCCTGTTTAGGATGTGGTTTCCGACTTTCTCTTTTCCAATCTTTTCACTCTTACGTAGCCCCCTGCACATCAGTGGCGTTACCGCCTTGCTCGGGGTGATATGATTAAAATATATATATATATATATATATATATATATATATATATATATATATATATTGGCAGCTACCTTTCTTTTAATCATCTTTCGTTAAATATAACAGATATGGAAATCTCTATCATTTTTTATTTAGTTTTTCCAGCGTTCCGACATTTTTTTTTCCGTTTGATAATTGTGAGGAAATACATTCAAGAATTCTATTTGGTTGTCGGAGAGTTCGTGACA
Source organism: Ascarosepion bandense (assembly GCA_037127315.1). NCBI lineage: Eukaryota > Metazoa > Mollusca > Cephalopoda > Sepiida > Sepiidae > Ascarosepion > Ascarosepion bandense. Next base: position 1,338,961 of record JBBBDQ010000964.1, read on the forward strand.
AGTTTAGAAAGTTACATTTACCATTTGGAAGTAAAATTTTTTACATTGTATAAGTTGCAACAGTTTTTTTTTTTTAGTAAGGTTGCGATTTCGTAGTGTTCTGAGGTGGTTCAGATGGCGTTGAGTAGTTGTTAGTTCTGTTGCTCTCACTCTATTTTGAAGGATCGCCTTAAATTTCAGTTTTGATAAGCTGTCTCTTCTCTTTGGCTATTGTTAGTTGTCGCTCTACGATGTTTCTTCGGAATGTACGAGTATTGCGTTTCTTGCTGGCTGCCGTATCATGTAATTTGATTAATATATATTTATGCAGCAACCTTTTTTCATTTAAAGACACACACACACACACACACACACACACACACACACACACATATATATATATATATATATATATATATATGGACAGCAACCTTTCTTTTAAGTATGTTTAGTTAAAAACGACCAACAAGGAAGATTTTATTTATTTTTTATTTAATTTTTTCAGTATTCCTACATGTATTTCTTTTTCTGGTGCTAAGGAATGCAAAGATGTTCCGTTATTATCATTTTTTCCAAGCGCTTTCAACCACTTTACTGCGGAGTGATATGTTTCCGATGTTGTTATCTTTTACACGTGTTGTGACTGTAACATAGTTTATTTGTTGTTTTTGAAAAGGAGCGTTCATTCATATCTCTCAGATTCAAATGGAAATCGTTTGAGCATTTTTCAATTTTAAAATCTTTCGATACTCCATTTTACTATTAAATGATGTAAGGTTGATGGTAGAAGGGAGTTGTTTGATATAGAGTACTTCTCTTTCGGCCTTCTTCCAAATTCTTTGTTTCGTATTGGAGACTTGCTCCTTTAATCAACCCCAAATAAGAAGTCACAGGGTTTTAAGTCAGCACTCCTGGCTGGCTACTCATACACTAAATCCGAAGTTACATTTCCTATATATATATATATATATATATATATGTGTGTGTGTGTGCGTGTGTGTGTGTATAGCGGAAATGTATATATATATATATATATATATATATATATATATATATATATATATTAAAAAGACAGTGCCGTGCTTAGGAACATCGCCCCCCTCCCGCAGAATGCGCTTTGCGGCCCATACCCACAAAATTCAACTTGCGCCCCCAACCTTCAACATACTGAACCCGCAATAAATGGTATTTTAAACAAAATAACATACTCTCGGGACGCAGATATTTGGTGATAACGAAAAAACAGAAGAAATCGCAGAATTGGGGTTTTGAAGCTAACAGTTTCGCAACTTTTAGCTACTTTTTGGTATTTGTTTTGATCGAGTTTTTGCGGTCATAGTATTCATATTCGGTTGTTTATAAACTATGCTGTCGCTAAATTTTTTAAAACTTTTTATGACATCCTGAAAGTTTGAATATACTAGTTACGTTCTTGCATGTTGAAACAGATACCTATAACCTATTTCTCTATCAAGTTCACTTTAAAAAAAAAATGACAAATGCTTTGCGGTCTCTTTGGAGCCCAGAAGGCTTCTATCAAATATTATATATATATATATATATATTTGATAGAGAGAGAGAAAGACGGGTTGATAAATATATATATTTCGACATACAAATATGCTCATTTTCAAGTTAATCCTAATAATTTTTGTTTTCATTACAATAGATCTGCCGAGCCAAAAAGAGCCTTGCGGCTTCCCGGGTCCTTGCGCTCCCCTCCCCCCCCGCAATTGCAGGGTCTGCAGAGGCACTAAGCACAGCCCAGAAAAAAGACTGACACTCTTCCGGTTAAGATTGGAAGAAGAAATCGTATATTCCCCAAAAATATAACCTATGTTTTCACATTTAAACTGGATCTCTATTCTGATTAGTTAAATTGAACACAAAGATAAATTTTTCTCTCTTCCCATATTCATAAATTACAAACGTATCGTCACTTATATTAAAACGAAAATCTTTTTCACAGCAATAAACTAACATTACCTGATGACGAGGTAAAATCTCGAAACGCAGAGATTTCCGTGTAGCAATGTAAACTATATTAATTTTTAATAAAAAAAACAAATTTAATTATATATATATAGTGAGAGAGAGAGAGAGAGAGAGAGAGAGAGAGAGAGAGATGTCAAGTCCGTGAATGACAGGATAAACCACCAAGAAAAACTTAATATAAAATATTAAGTGTTATATCTGTATAGAGAGCTCAATGGATGTTATCCAGAGCAATATGATATTTATAAAACTCAACACATCATTTAGATTGGTCAAAAATTATAATTAATTTCTATGAACTAAATTAGCTCATTTCATCAGACCACACTATATTCGTTCAATTAGGTACAAATATTATATATATATATATATATATATATATATATATATATATATATTATCAATTATCTGATACTCAAAAAATACGGGTAATTTGAACAGACAAATCAGTCTGGTCATCCGTCAAGTTATTGCACTTTTCCCATGTTTTTCCCATATTTCATATAACACTCTCCAAATCACTCTACAAGGGAAAAACAAAATCAGTTCTTGTATATTTTTTTTTTTTTTTTTTTGAGAAAATCATTTTATTTCTTAATTTTGGGGTAACGCTTCAAGTCTATATTTATCTTGACAGGGTATGGCATTTAGATATTCACCACAAACTGATAATGTCTCTGGACATATTTTGACCTGATCCAGTCTTTCCTATCTAATTGTGAAATAATAGTTATTTTGAACGGCTGATCGTCTTGATCATTTCGTACAAACACAGGTGTCTCTCAGGGCTCCATCCTTGGTCCTACGCTGATTTAAATCTTCATTAACGATCTTCCTGGTGACATTAGCTCTCAACTTGCCAACAACGCTGACGACAAAACCATATAATCCTACCTCGAGTATAAGGCCGGTCAGTCCGACAAGATCAAAATGGCAGCTGATGTCCAAAACGACCTCATGACTTTCATTAAAGATGGCTTGTCACTTTTAAAGTCTTTAAAACTAAACTCGCCTCCATTAATCATCCGAGAGATCCCTCGCTGCTTTCCATTAGCATGGCTGATACTAACCTCCATGAAAGTGACTCGTTGCGCCTTCTTGGGTTAACGTTCTCAGCTGACATGAAGTGAAACGAAAATATTGAAGCCAGTGCTTGGTCAGCTGTTGGTTCATTATGTCGGTTGAGACAATTTTTCTTTCCAGAATATATCTTAAATATCTATAAGTCTACCCATGTTTACAATATTGTTGCCACTTATAGTTTGGTGTCTCTGCTATTCACTTTGAGCTCTTATATAAAATCCAAAGAAGAATCAGTAATATTATCGGTACTGACCTGGCGGCTCGGCATCAGTCACTTATCCACCATCGTAAGGCTGCTTCTCTGTGCCTTTTCTATAAATACTTTCATAGTATTTGGGTGATCTATTCGCTATGGTACCTAGATTCTTTGATTTAAAACTTCAAGATCTCGTCGATTTACAGTTGAGCTGGCTATATGTAACCGTAAGTTTTATGCTAACAATTTCCTCTGTCGTACTTTTCGCTTGCGGAACTCCCTTCTGGCTCTATATCTTCCATCCAACTTTAATCTGCAAAAATTTAAATGCAATGTCAATTGCTGTCTATTGTTCTCCTGATTACTAAATTTCTCTTTCTGCTCACTATTAATGTTTCTGTTCCTAATTCCTTTGCAACCTATAACCCCTTGCGTTTTAGTGGCTTTAATGCCTTACTTGGGGTGATACAGATTTCCAGAGAGAACGAGTTGCAGGAGTCATTGACCAGAGAAGCACCCGATTAAAAATGAGCCTATGAAGTAATTAACATAAAATTAATATATTAAGTGACATTGGAACAGTCTAAACTTTTGTCACCCGGATATGAGTTTAGGTATATTGTACGAAGATTAAGAAGTTTTGTAATAAAGCGGATCGATAAGTCTGTCGCCTGACACAGTTATTTGCTGAATTTTAAACTGAAATTATCATTGGATAATCTTCAATGTGTGCAATTAATGAAGAACTGACGGGTTAGAGAAATTTATTTATTTGTCATGTTCTTTCAAGTCGTAGGCGATCATAACTCTTCACAATTTCTTGTTTGTCGTTGATTTTGCCTCTTTGTCATTACCTTCTCTTGTTCTATCTATTCACACAAACTTATTAAGTTACTCGGTGTTTATCTTCAATATCTTATAAATATTCAATTCTGAAAGACTTCTTTACACAATGTGTCCCAAAATTCCAGCTGTCTATTTTTTGCTCTTATAAGTTTCCTTATCGTTTCTATTTTCACAAAAACTTCCTAATTATTCACTATTCTTCAATAGAACCACATTTCTTTCATTTATAATTTCTTCTTCATCTCTAAGGAGATTGTCTATAAGATTAAACAATAAATATTTTTTAGATAAAATGAATGATTTTTGCATCATCAGTACGCGTGGTTTCGTTTATTTAACGGCACATCAACTCTTTATGTCGAAATTTAATTTCCTTGTGAGCATTAGTGTTTTTTTTTAATTTTTTTATTTTACTATTTTAATCTATTGCTGGAATTTTTTATACATTCATAGTGTTTTGATCCTAATTTGAGGGTTCACTATTTGCTCATAGCTGGAACTTTAAGAAGTGCTACCACCGCGGGTCAGGGTGGAACTAGGAATAACGGCAATTAAGGGATATTTCCACGCTCCTCAAAGCTCTTGATCAGAGACCTTGCTGCGGACTCACTGATCTGCTAACGTACAGATGCAAGTCTTTAAAACTTTGTTTTCAAAAATTCATTACAGAGTCGACAAACCTGTTAAGAGTAAACAGAAGTTATTATTTGTTTTTCCTTTAGTTTAAACATCTAGAAATGTGAGCAGGTGCACTAAGCCGAAATTCCTGTTGAGGGAAGCGGTTAGACAGAGAATCATTTATATTCAAAGGTCTTTCCTCTTGGGGCAGATCATTACCAAAGGGAATGATGTCAGGAAGTGGTGCATCCCCTAACAAAGAAAAATTTTTTCTCGGTGTAAAACGCCGTATAACGGAGACTAAAGGTTTGATAGTAAAGAGAAATAATTGTTTGAAATATAAAGAAAAGAAAGTTTTGAAAATCGACTTATTAACTATTCATCTGCAAGCATATAGGTAGTTTTCATAGTCACTTAAAGTAGATATTTATTACAGTCGGCTAAGACTTCAACAGAAAGATATCAAATAAAAAAATGTACCTTACGCTGCTAATGGCCTAAAATGTTTGCTAATAAAAATTCTGTAGCAGTCGTTCTCCCTGTACGTGTGTATAGATAAGAGCGTATGGAATGTACCTTTGCAAGGAAGCAGTCGACTTTGCTTTACTCAGGTGAATTGGGGCGCGAAACTGCCCACCGCCTACATCTAGCTACCAACATAACTCCAAAAGGACGCATGGGCAATGCAACGGTCAATTTTTGGTCAACGGCATCGAATCTGTTGGATAAATTGTGAAAAGGAATGCCTCTCTCCAACCAACTTGTACCAAGCGGCCATCGGCCAATTCACAACTAGAGCGTAGAAGCTGCAAACTAACAGTCAAAGGATTTACTAGTGGGCAGGTTAATTGGAGGGAAGAAGTAACCTCAACATCCCCGGTGGAAAAAAAAACCGGCAAGTCATTACACAACCACAACTACAACAGAAATAGAAGAAGTGGTGACCACAATAATGAAAAAGGCGCGAACTGAATAAATAAATGAACGAATGATGTATAGATATTGGTACGTGTGTGGTCGCTTTCTGACTATGAGACGCTAGTTCGAACCTCACTATGGTCGATTTGGTATAAAGATAATTTTTTTCATTTTATCAACCAGTGAAGAAAATCCCAGTGAGTGGCAACGTTATGAAATGTCTGAAAATCATTCCACAAGTTCACCGAAACCTTAACTTCAATCGGCAGAACTACGCGGAAGAGGTAAATGGTTGTGCTAGCACGAAGTCACGAGTCATCGTGACCGAGACTTTAAGCGTACTTGCCCATTTCAAAGTGCTACCCACACCATATTATGCGGTGACTATCACAATGTGTAACTAAGGTCGGCACTTGTAAAATATAAACACTTGAACAACAATAATTTCCCAAATCCTGTTGTCAATGAGGAAATAAGATTGTCTTTGAAAAAACTTACAGAAGTATATAAAGAGTAATAATCTTGATATAAACAACAATAAAGATACCATTAACTTCGTTTATTGACACTAGATGCATCTAATTATAACAAGAGGAAAAAGCCATTAACATATAATTCGTTTGTATATAACAGTTATTGATCCTAAGAAATATCTAAGATTTATCATTTACAATGAAAAATTCAAAATGTCTAATCTAATTCTTAGTAATAATTCAATACTTGAAAGACTAACCCTATATATAAAAAAAAAAGAAACACAAAGATTTATAAACATTAGTTTATGAATTCTTATGTCCTTTGGGATATTTATCTTCAATACTCATAATCAACAAACAACATTAAATTCTTATGTTTGTCATATATGAATCACGTTCTCTCTTAAGTTGACTTATTTATCAAAGTTTAGGGAATTTCGTGCACATATAGATCAACACATCACAAACGAGCAAAATAATATTAATAAGAAAGACATTTTAATATAGAAGTCATTAAAAAGAAAGTTTTAAAATACTAGAAGACATTAGAGTACGAAAGAAACAACAGGCATTAAATAAAATGTCTTTCTCCATGGGAGGTCGTATGTTAAAGAGCGTATTAAAAAATACAAGCACGTATGTATATGCTTGATGCATGCTTTTTAGTTTCACTGACTTAGATGACGTCACTTTCAACTGATTTAATTTCTAATTCTAGCAATTTGAAATCAGGAATTTGTAAAACGCTTCATGCTTCACGTGCTGATCAACCACAATTCTTGACAATTACTGTCACGGGTGAATGTACTCGATGGTAACAAAATAAAAAATGAACTTTTGACAGTTTATTAACAAATTAATCACGTCAGTTAGAAATTAAAAAGACAATATAAAATGATTAAGAGACAGATCTTGTCGATGTCATTTAAGAAAACTTGCATATATGTCGAAGAAGCCTGTGGGAGTAATTGATTGAGAAATCGGAGAACCGAGTTCGAATTCCAGTCGAATTCATTAGATTCACTTACGAGCTGATACCCTTGGGAAAATATTAATCATCTCTTTTTCCCCAAGTTATGGGTAAAATATCAGGACAGAATGTGTTCTATAACCTTGGGTGGCAACCGGCCTAAGAGAAAGGAAACTCTGAATTCAAACGGTCAGGCTGTCGTGCCCAAAGAAAAAAAACTTCTACTACGGCTAGAGTACATGTGATACTCTTAAGACTCTAATGAGTCAAGGGTTACCTGGATCTGGTATATATGAGTGTTGTGACACAGTGAATATCGGAGAAATCAGAAAGTCGAATTCGAATTCCAATTGAATTCGTTGTATTCACTTACGCGCAAATACCCTTAGAAAATGTGTTAATCCGTCTCCCTCAAGCTGTGGGTTAAAAAGCAGGACAGATTAGGTTCTTAGCAACCAGTCTACTACAGAAATTAATGACAACCTACTGCGAGGCCTGATTGCCCGAAGCGTGTATCACGTATGGCACTTAACTGACTGATATATAGAATAGTATATATATGATATTTTCGATGTTTAACAATGTTTTATGTCATCACAAGATGAAATCATCTTTGATGGTGGATGTTTTTTATGTTAACGTCTCTGTAACCTCCCTCTGAAAATGGCTCATGCTTAGAACCAGCATAATAAAAAATATCAAAATATTGGACAATTTTTGTCTTTATTTTCACTTGAAATAAAAGACAAAATACAATGTTTAGAACAGCTCATGATTAAACATAATATACATTCATTGTCTCTTATATTTAACAGTATATATTTAAAAAGGTATCTGCTGTCTCGATACACTATATATATATATATATATATATATATATATATATATATATATATATTGCTGAAATGTGCTCGGTCCTCACAAATGCAGATATCAATCGATGGTTGTGACCTTAAATAGTTAAGTAGTAACAAGAGCCAGTATTCAAATTCATATGGATTTATTCACTTAAACGTGTTTGTGTGCGTGTGTGGGAGATAGAGAGAGAAAAAGTGAGAGAGAGTGAGAGAGTCTTGATTTTTTTTCAGAGTGTTCTCATACAGATCTCTGGCAAGAGTGCCGATCAATACATAATCCCGGATGTGTGTGTGGTGTAATGGATAGCATCTTAGAATTAGAAATCCGAAATTCGAGATCTGAGTTCGAATTCCAGTCATGTCTGTTGCATTCACTTATGCGCAAATATTCTTGGGAAATGTATGAATCATCTCCACCTATAGTGAACTTTGTATCTGTTATTCTCAAAAAATACAATAGTGACGCGTGCAAAAAAAATATTAAAATCCAAAAATATGGTACAGCTTTAAATAAACTACATCGGGTATTCTTTCTTTTTTTTTTTTACAGTTTATCAAAAACCTAAAAACAAATCATTTTTGTCATATCATCATATATAATTTTGTCATGTTTTTTAACAATATGACTGTTAATAATGCCATTGCCTACAAGTAATTTTATGTTATCCGATATGAATTTGTTTTGTTTTTGCTATATAAGCGTATGTTTCAGGTTGCGAACCAATTTTATGTTGAATGCAAATTTATAAATAACTTAATAAGAATATATCATAATAGGTGCTGAAAAGTGGTTTGTATACAATAATGTTCAAGCAGGCGGCAGTGAGTTGCCAAGGATAAATCTCTACAAGCGATACTAAATGCTGGCCTCCATAGATGAAATTTTATATTGTACGTGTGGTGAGACCATTATGGTATTACGTATTCATTTAGGGTTCTTAAAACTCAATAAAATAATAAATACACATTTATACGTACAACAGCTTCAACGGGTCCATAAAAGTTCGGTTGAAAAGCACCCTGCATTCGTCAACAGGAAAAAGGTTGTTCTCCATAACAACAGAAGGTTGCATGAAGTAAGAATAGCAGAGATAAAACAATTGCAGTGCTATTGTTCTGGTCTACATTGCTCATGTTCACCTCTTCTTGCACTAACCGATTGTTACCTGCTTCGATTGCTGGAAAGTAATTTGATGGGGGGGGGGGTTCCGCAATGGGAATCAGATTCATTAATTCACCGAAAATTTTTTCACTCCTGCAGAATGTTACTAATTAAATTTGACATTTTATTTAAATCTGTAGATATCTCCACTAATTGATAATACGTAAGGTTTTAAACTGAATTTTAAAAATGAAAAAACTTACTTGAAGTTTTCATTTTAGCTTTAATCGAAAACTAAATGATTAAGTCTACTATTTCTAGTATGCAAAATACGCTGATGCATTTAAAACGGACATTATGTTGATTGGAGTCATCTTTTTGTTTTGGTTAAAATAGCTGATTAGCGCCCATTTTAGACGTCTTTCAACTCAATGTAATTCTCTTTATTAAAAATATATTTCAAAATGAATCTTAATTCAAATTTCCTGTGTTAAACTGTGAGGTATTTTCCGTTTGTTTTTTTTTGTTTTTTTTTTTGTTTTTATATATATCTATGTTTTTGTTCTCCCCCCCCCCCCTTTTTGGAGTTCATGCTTCATTTAGGAGGAAAAAAAAAAAAGTTTGAAATTTATATTTATTCTGTTATGCGAAGCTACTTTGGCCAAGTTATCAGCAGCCATTACAGCTCCATGCCACGTGTTGTTCTTTGAATGGGAATTTACCTAGCAGGCCGACTCGCTTTGATATTTGGGAAAAGCAAGAATTGAAGAATGAATCTTAATTCAAATTTCCTGTGTTAAACTGTGAGGTATTTTCCGTTTGTTTTTTTTTTTTTTGTTTTTATATATATCTATGTTTTTGTTCTCCCCCCCCCCCTTTTTGGAGTTCATGCTTCATTTAGGAGGAAAAAAAAAAGTTTGAAATTTATATTTATTCTGTTATGCGAAGCTACTTTGGCCAAGTTATCAGCAGCCATTACAGCTCCATGCCACGTGTTGTTCTTTGAATGGGAATTTACCTAGCAGGCCGACTCGCTTTGATATTTGGGAAAAGCAAGAATTGAAGAATGAATCTTAATTCAAATTTCCTGTGTTAAACTGTGAGGTATTTTCCGTTTGTTTTTTTTTTTTTTTTTTGTTTTTATATATATCTATGTTTTTGTTCTCCCCCCCCCCTTTTTGGAGTTCATGCTTCATTTAGGAGGAAAAAAAAAAGTTTGAAATTTATATTTATTCTGTTATGCGAAGCTACTTTGGCCAAGTTATCAGCAGCCATTACAGCTCCATGCCACGTGTTGTTCTTTGAATGGGAATTTACCTAGCAGGCCGACTCGCTTTGATATTTGGGAAAAGCAAGAATTGAAGAATGAATCTTAATTCAAATTTCCTGTGTTAAACTGTGAGGTATTTTCCGTTTGTTTTTTTTTTTTTTTTTGTTTTTATATATATCTATGTTTTTGTTCTCCCCCCCCCCTTTTTTTGGAGTTCATTTGGACTTTAACTAAGTTAAAACTTAGTTAAACTCCACTTTTGTAAGTTTGTGTTTTTTTTTTTTTTTTTTCAAAGGATTGTTCGTGTTCGATTTTTTTTTTTTTTTTAATAGGAGTAGATAGGTCACACTATCGCCCGGTCTATACTCCTCCCACGTCTATTGAACTGGAGTAGAGGCTCGTTCCTTGTTTCCTGTTTAGGATGTGGTTTCCGGTTTTCACTTCTCTCTCTTCAGACCTTGGTACTGGTGCTTCCGTGAGTTTCCTGCGATCTGGCCGGTTGGTGGCAATGGCTCATCACTGTGAGGGTACCGGGTTGGCAGTTTCCTGGTTGCTGCTTCCGACTGGTAGTTAGGAGCCCTAACTCTTGCGTAGCGTCAAGAGCGGCTGCTCTGATCAACAGTTGTATAATATCGGGGTTCTTGTAGTGCCATGTCGCGCATGGATAGGTGTCCCTGCAAGCGCTTTCGGTGGGCAACCCCGAGGCCACACCTTGTTGCAGCCCTAGCCAGTCCCCCTCCCAGCTCAGATCGTGGGTAATGACCGCCTGTATCCTCTACCCTAGGTCCCTTTCTATAAACCAAAAACATGACAAGACAAAACAGAAATGACCCTAAACCAGCTAAATCCAAACCACCTAAGCCCATTAACCTCTCCTTCACTAATATCCGAGGCATTCGTACTAACTTTGCTAGTGTAGAAGCGTTCCTGCATGAAAAGTCCCCTGACATCCTCGCGCTCTGCGAAACTAACCTCAACTCAACTATTCCCTCCTCTGACCTCTTCATCCCTGGTTATCTTCCCCTTTTAAGGAAGGATTCTACTGTCCACATGCATGGGCTGGGTGTTTATGTCAGCGAACACCTCCCCATAACTAGGGTGACTTCACTCGAATCTACTGACCACCAATACATATGTCTCCGCTTGTCTCTCCTCAGTTCGGTTAGCTACCTATTCTTCCTTTACCGTTCTCCCTCCTCTCCTGACTGCTCCCTACTAGATAGCATTGCCGACGACATAGATAAGGCTATTACCTATCACCCATTTGCCCACATATTTGTATTTGGAGACCTCAATGCCCATCACTCTGAGTGGCTTGAAAACGCTGTTACTGATTCGGCGGGCACTCACGCCATGAACTTTGCTATTTCCCAATCCCTTACGCAAGTGGTGGACTTCCCCACTCGCTTCCCAAGCACACCCTCGGGTCATTCCTCACTGCTAGATATATGTTTCACCTCTGCGCCCGACGCCTGTCAAGTCTCGCAGCTTTGCCCTCTCGGCAACTCCGACCACGCTGTAGTCTCCCTCAGTATTTCTTTCCAATCTCACTCCCCCCAGGATCCCCCTACTCATAGAACCTCCTACCTCTACCAAAAAGCTGACTGGGAAGCCTTTCGCGATTTCCTCTGCGACGTCCCTTGGGGAAAAGTGTTTGACCTATCAGTTGATGACTGTGCCTCTGAGGTCTCGTCATGGGTGAAAGCTGGCATTGATGCCTTCATACCCACCAGGAAGTATTGCTTAAAACCTCATTCCCCTCCGTGGTTCTCTCCAGCCTGCTCAGCCGCCATTGCCCACAGGAACCATTACTTCCATCTATTCCAGAGACAGCCAACTGATCACAATAGGCGCCTGTTCACACCCGCTCGCAGTGAGTGCAAGAGAACTCTAAATGACGCCAAACAGTTGTTTGCGGAGAGAATGCGACAGCACATAGCTGACCGCAAGTTCGGCTCCAAGGACTATTGGAGGATTTGTAAACGAGTGCTCAACAATAGGAAATCCTCAATACCTCCTTTAATCCATGGATTTGACGTTCTCACGTCATCTGCTGAGAAAGCTGAGTGCTTTGCCCGCAGATTCTCATCCAACTCCACACTCGACTCGTCCGGAGTGCACCCACCCGACTTCCCTATTAGAACTGAGGCCAAACTGCATGACGTGTATATTACCCCGACAATAGTATCCAGAGTAATTTCAAAACTCGACCCCCATAAGGCGTGTGGAGACGATGGAATCCCGGTGATAGTCCTTAAGAGGTGTGCCCCTGAACTTTCCCCTGTCCTCTCTAAACTGTTTAACTACTGCCTTTCTGCTTCCTGCTTTCCTGCATGCTGGAAATTCTCCTCAGTCGTTCCTGTCTTTAAGAATTGTGGTGAACCCTCGGACCCATCCAACTATCGCCCTATCAGTCTCCTACCAATATTCGGGAAAGTGTTCGAGGCTATAATAAATGCTGAAATAGTTCATCATCTCACCGCCCACAAGCTGTTCTCCGACAGGCAATATGGATTCCGATTTGACAGGTCCACAGCCGACCTGCTAACTACTGTAACGGAGTACATGCTACAGGCCCTTGATGAGTCTGACGAGGCTCGCGCGGTTGCTCTGGATATCTCCAAGGCTTTCGACAGGGTTTGGCACCCTGGCCTCCTATGCAAACTACGCGGTTATGGTATTACCGGTCGCCTGCTTGACCTAATCCAATCTTTCTTAAATAACCGCAAAATGAAGGTCGTTCTGAATGGGCGTGCCTCTTCGTCCTACAGCACGAATGCTGGTGTCCCACAAGGCTCTATCCTGGGCCCAACGCTCTTCCTTATTTTCATCAACGACCTCCCAGATGAGATCAGGTCCCAAGTAGGCATCTACGCAGATGACACTACAATATACTCCCGCTCCAGTAAGAAACCTGTCGTGGCGGACAGACATAATCTCGCTGCTGACCTTGAGCGGGATCTACACTCTGTGGTGAACTGGGGCAAGAAGTGGCTTGTCAACTTTAATTCCTCTAAGACCAAGCTGTTGTCTGTCAACCATTACAGGCAACCTCTTCTGCCTCCCATAAGCATGGACCAGATGATTCTCCCGGAGAGTAATACACTACGCCTCCTCGGACTTACCCTGTCCTCAGACCTCAAATGGAAGCACTATATTGAATCCATAGCAAAATCTACTGCTAAGAAGATTGGGTCACTATGTCGATCCAGGATGTTTTTTCCACCTGAATCCATCCTGCATATATACAAGTCAACCATCCGTCCGTGCATGGAGTACTGCTGCCATTTATGGTCAGGTGCCCCTGCCGTTCTCCTCAGTGTTCTTGACAAGCTCCAAAGGAGAGTCTGTAATGTGATAGGTACTGATCTGGCGACTCGTCTGCAGCCACTTTCCCATCGTCGAAATGTGGCCTCCCTCTGTCTCTTCTATAAATACTTTCATGGCTTCTGCTCGGATGAGCTTAAGTCACTGATGCCTCCTCAACAGGTGTTTACCCGTTCAACCAGACTGGCAACTGGGTCCCACCCATTCACAGTCAGGTTAGCCAAACGCAGACGACAATTCTACTCCTGCAGCTTCCTCTCTCGCACTTCCCGCCTGTGGAACTCACTCCCGTATTCTTGCTTTCCTGACGGCTACGACCTCCAGAAATTTAAAAGCAAAGTTAATACTCACCTACTAACCACTGGCCTCTAGCTCTCTCTCCCCTCCCCTGTATAAGCTTCCCTTTCTCTCCGCCCATGTACCTGTCATTGCACCTGCTTTCTCAGTTTTCTATTGTTCCTTTCTAACTAGCTTGTACTCCTCACTCTTTTCTAATTAATCTTTCTACACTTATGTAACCCCCTGCACATCAGTGGCGTTTCTGCCTTGCTCGGGGTGAAATGATTAAAAAAAAAAAAAAAAAAATTTGCGAAATATGAACCGATTTAAAGTATAATTAATTTTATTTTAAACAAATATTTTTTACTTTAAGTTTAAAATAACACAGAAATGCATATTTAAAACAAAGCTACGCTTTGTTTTTAAGTGACACTAGCCATGTTTACGCATTTGATGAATGTTGACAGTGACAAAAAGATGATTATAAATTTATTGTTCCTCTCCAGAATAATTTAAGAAAATGTGGATAAATTGGCTGTTGGTCAGGCAGAATATGAACAATGTACTTACTTTGTGTTGTTGAAATGCTTAATAAACAAAAAACTTGTTATTTCCTTTACTAACCATGTTATCCTTGAAGTTGTATAAAAGGAGAGGAAATTCATATCTTTTTATTATTAAAATCGACTTCAATGTTATCAGATGGTTATCGTGGAAAAGAAGCAATATTTTCGCAACTAATTGTTATTGCTATGAGCTATTGCTTTTTCTTCCCTCGATCTGACCAGTTTCTGTTTGTGTTCGAAAGCATTTCCTCGACATCTGGCGGAAAATAACTTTAGACATAAATTGATATGGATAATGGCAGGGTGGGATTACAGAGAAGGAATTCCCTACTTTGTTCGTTTTGGGGATCAGACGCGACTTTTATACATATTTTTTAGTAATCTTGAAAATGTTGGAAAATAATCCCTGTAATCTAATTTTAGAAATGTCGATTTAAATTTACTGTAGTCATCGCTCTTATTTTCTGACAATGTCATGTATTGTCAACCATACGTTAACAAATGGATACGTTTATATACATAAAAAATTAAAAAGTTTCGGTGTTAAATTAATGGTATTAAGCTCTACCATTTATGATTACTAAATAAATTTTTCACTTGCAAATAATATAATCTAAATGGTTGAAATTAATACAAAAATTTAAAATACTTAAAACTTAATACATTTCTCTAATAAATTTTTTAAAAACGGAAAACAATTCTTGTAAAATTTCATTACTAATGGAATGTTTTTCTTATGGCAATAGTGTCATTAGTATATCTTATTTATAAAGTAATTAAAATTCCTTTAATTAAACAAATGGATGTGCATTCCGGTGCAGTGGATATTGGCTCAGAACAAGAAATCTGAGAGTTGAATTCGAATTCTAGTTGAATTCGTTGCATTCACTCTCGCGCAAATACTCTTGGGAAAGATATTAATCCGTTTCTTCTCTCTCTACCTATGGTTTAAATAACAAGATAGCTTAGCTTTCATAGCCTTGGTGGGCAACTAGTCTACCACAGGAAGTAATGGCAAACTACTTCGTGAAATTACACTGCCCAGTCATTCATGTCTTCTTCGAGACATGATCGGCCAAGCGTGTATCACATGTGTCATTCAACTGAGTGAATGTCATAGTTTCATTGCATGTTTTATTTAACGATTCAGAGCATATTTTCGGTAAATGGTATTCCTGCTCGAAAAAAAAACAAACAAATTGATAATTTACATTCTTCAAGGTGTCTTGCTTTTAACTAACATAAATATGAAAATGCTAAAATTTTAATTTCTCGAAATTTTATAAAATTAAATGTGAGGATGAAAGATGTAAAATCAAATTTTACCAAAATTTTCTGAAAAAGTATTGCCGAATTTAGTTTTTTAAAAATTTCATGAATTTACGTAGAGGCGAGTAACAGATGTAAAAAAGTATTTTTACGAATATTTTTTAAAAATAATGATTTCATTTTAAAAATAATTTCATTTATTTGTAAATAAGTCCTGAAAGTTTTATTAAAATCCGACAATTATTTCATTTTTGCAAGAATTTCCAAATTAATGTGTTTGTCGCCGAAAAAATGTGTTATGTTACGTTTTTCATTGTAAACTCACGTAACGATTTGGCTCCCCGCTAACAAAAATAAAAACAAGGTTTTTACCAAAATTTCGAATGTGTTAAAAAGGATTAAAATAATTGGAAAAATAATTTTAAAATACTTTGATCTTTCCTCTTAATAATAGCATAAACATTTTGATGGAAAAAGTTCGTTTTTATTAAGTTTAGGACCTTTTTTCTTCATACTATGCTGTTTTTTTAGCGATTTAGTAAAGATACCTATATAAAAGGCATGTAAGAGCTGACTGATAAGTGGCAAAAAGCTACTGTAAATAATAGTGAATATATAATTAAATAAATTTTAGGAGTGTATAAGATAAATGTAAAAAGAGTTTGTGTGATGCGTTCCATCCTTTAGGACTTCCTCAGACTAAAATGTCTAAAAGACGAAACGCCTTCACACAAACATTTTTCCCCTTCTGTAACAGTTTTCACTAAAATAGTTCTTGATATATAAAAATGTATATATCGCTTTCCCAGTTGAATAAATGTAATATTGTACTTTATCTTGAAAGAATAAATGTGATAAACAAAAGTGAAAACTATGTATGATTCAAAATCTTTGGTTTTTATTTTTTCATACAGAACTCCTGCTGCTGTTGTCGAGAATTGAACCCTATGAGAATATTCATAAATAAATCGACAGGTAGTCTGTTACAAGTCAGTTTTGATGAATGACTCAGACAACCAACTCGCAGAGACGTGAAATGAGTCTTCATTACGCAGAAACATAACCGGGGCGGACATGTAGGGTGGAGACAGATCGCGAAACGTGATCTGACCCCCAAAATTGATTTCCAACCGTTCAGGTATTCGATTACAAAGGCTTGCACGACTCGATCCCGAGTCGCGGAAATCCGGTTTCGAGAGGCAAAAAAAAAAAATGAGAAAAAGAAAATAAATTCAAATAAGTTATGTGCAAGTGGACAGTGTCCGGATTGACAGCTGACGATAATGTTTAGAATTTGGATTATAATATAAGGATGCACAGACCTATCAAATGCCTTTGCCTTTGATTCGCTCAACAGGAAAGTTAATTAGCCATTTTTAACTAAACAAGAAATTACATCCAGGCATTTTAGGTTCATCCGTGGAAATTGAAATACTCGGCACAACTGCGTTTCAGGGTTATAATTAATGAGTCACTAGCTGATGAATTATTTATTTATTTTTACAGCCGCAAATATTTTAATTAAATATTCATGCTTGCAAATTTTAATAAGCGCTTAAAGCTTATTTTTTTTATGTGTACTCATATAGTGTATTGACTTGAGTGAATGGCTATGCTACAATTTACAGATTGGTAGTGGTAAGGCCAATATTAAAGAAACATACGGCATTCATTGACCGAGCAGCTAGTGTTGAAATTATACAAAATCTTACTCTTAACATAAATAACAACTTGCGCAGTAAATCCCCATCATATGACTCGGTGCTCGAATCGGACTCGTTTCGTAAAAGCAAAAGTTGTTACACGAAATGGGTTTGTTGACTAGGTTTGTAGGAAAGTTCGTTTGTGTTGGTTGGCGTCTCGAGGTCGGTAAGACGCAAAATGGTGGTACGCTTCATGCTTTTACTATTGAGCGTTTCATTTATTCTTTATTCTTTTAAGAGAAAGACTTCACGAAAATCGGTTTCTCAAGTTAAGTAGCAGTTGTCATTATTTTCAGTATTGATGGGAGTTTCCTTCCTAGCTTTTTGTTTGAAATAACGTGAAATAGCTTGATTATCTCATTGTTGTCTCTTCGCGTTACATATATCCAGCTGTTACTTCTGTTAAAAGTCCACATGTGATGTGGCTTCTAAACTAAGCCAGTATGATTGGGTCCTGTAGAGTGCCAAGTGAGTTATTTTGCCAATTTTTTTAATCGTTTCACCCCAAGCAAGGCGGTACCGCCACTGATGCACAGGGGGGCTACATAAGAGAGTAAAAATTTAACCAGGAGGAGAGGGAGGAGAAAGACGAACCAGTTACAGGTGGTGTCCAAGAAAGGGCAAGAGAAGGATGGGAATACATATGTGATGACAGTTGCGAAGGTAAAGTGAAAAAGGAAAAGAACAAGATACACAGGGTGATGTAGAAAGGACGGGGGAAGGACTGGAGTCAAATGGATAAGAGATGAAAATTGACATTGCATTTAAATTCCTAGAGGTTGTAGCTGTTAGGAAAGCAAGTATATGGAAAGGAATTTCACATTTCGAGAAGGGCGAGAAAAGAAGCTATTGGATTAGAATTGTCGACTGCATTTGATGGGTTTAAATGTAAAAGGGTGGGAAATTGTTGCCAGTCTAGTTGCTCAAGTAAATTCTTGAGGAGGGGGCACCAGTGACCTAAGTTCGTCGGAGTAGAAGCCATGAAAATATTTGTAGAAGAGATAGAGGGAAGCCACATCCCGTCGGTGAGAAAGTGGCTGGAGTCAAGCTGCCAGAAATTACTGATGGTTACTGATTTTCCAGTTGAATTCGTAGCATTCACTTACGCGCAAATACTTTTGGAGAAGATATTAATCTGTTTCTTCCCTCCAGCTATGGATTAAATAACAGGACAGATTAGATTCTACAGCCTTGTTTAGCAACCAGTCTACCGCAGAAAGTAATGGCAATCTACTGCGGGGAAATCTTCTCCCTAGTCAGTCATGTCTCTTTCTAGTCTCTCTAAAGAACTGTATGGAACAATCGAAATACGCTAAATATTTACAAAATAAATATTTATTTTAAATTTTGAATGGAATAATTTTAATGGTGTAAGCAATGCACATTTTCCTTCATACAGACCTCTGTAAATGCTATGGATCGTGAACAAACCAAAAGTTCTTAATGATATCCGAATTCGAATCCCTTATATTTGGAATCGTGTTCCCACATTAAAAACCGACCTTGTGTCATAACTCACCTCAGTGGAAGGGGAGGGGGAAGTAAATACTTGAAACTCTGTTGGACTGGTAAATAGAAGATTGTTACAAAAATATTTTTGTTTCGTTGTGGCTCATCCCATGTGACATCCGGTTGCCCGGATGTATAAAAGACAATGTGCGCTTAGCACAGGAGTTGTCATTATCATGGACTTCGGGAAGTAACACCTACTCCTGCGAGAAACTGTAAATATTGTATATATATCTTGGTTGTACCACTCTGTTAATAAAGTAGTTTATCTACATTTCTCTGTGTATCTCTTCATTCCACGATACAACAATTTTTAAAAAATAAATAAATATCAGAAAGAAATGAAAGAAAACAAACAAAAATTTGATATTTGATAACACGTGAGAAAAGCATTTTGTCTTTAAAAAAGAAAAATTTTGTAAAACTTAACTTGATTGTTTACACTATTTATATTTCGATGATTGTCCTTATCTTTGTTGTTGTTATCACATTTTGTCCGTTGTGACCTCCCGACAAACTTGCTTAATATAAGTGCCGCATAAGATTGTGGTGAATACGAAATAAAAGTAAATTTCTTCTCTTCACTTTTTATAAATTTCGCGAACCAGTGAGAAAAAATGTTTGACCAATAAGAAAAAGGATTGATACTGTACTGAAGAAAAAAACAAAGCCAAATTCGCGATCCAGTGTGAATTATTTTCTAACCAATAAAAGGGCGGCAATTTACAAAACTGAGAGACATTAACGAGCCAGTATGAAAATATTCTTTGATATAAATAGAGAAAGAATAATGAATCAGTCAGATGGGAACAGAGATCAGATAGGACACTGCCACAATGTAAAGAAGAAATTTCAAGCCGCTGAACCGGACATACGTCTCGTCGACACATACATTCGTTCTTCCTCTCCTTCCTATTTTCTTTTATCTCTTCTTCTTCGTCTTCGCATATTCACCTCCAACAAGAAGAAAAAAAACAACATCAATAAGATATTTCAACTGCCTCCTAAACATTAAAGTTTATTTCAGAACTTTTCCGTAGTTAATAATTTCACCTCCTACAAATTGATGTTATTCTGATCTGGAAAAAAAAGTGGAAAGTTCGGTTATGTTTGGCGCAAGGCCAGTTTAATAAATATGCTCGAGCTCTTTACTTCACGATAAAGTTAAAATGTTTGAAAGTTGCGCCCCACTCTCCAGGGCCCCCAAATCTTTAATTCTCCTTACCCATGACCTCAAACTATTGACATAATTCTTGCTCACCGGAAATTTCTTTAATCCATTTGCCTCCCACTATTCCTTTTTTGAGTATTAAAGGACAATGCCTCATTCAGAACTAGCATTAAAATTAGGATATGAATTCTTTAATATTTTACTATCCTTACGTTTTAATTCAATCGGTCCACATTCATGTCTAGAAAATGATTATAAAGCTTGAACATTTTTCTTTTTGTTTATCTTTTATATTAACTGTGATAAAAAATTATTTCCTTGAGCCGAAAATGAAAAGTCAAAGAGCCTCGTATGGCTTGCGACCCACGGTCTGGCCACCCACTCACAGGATGGACAGAGCGAGAGAGAGAGAGACAGGGGAAAACAACGTGAGATATACTTGATGAGCTTGAACAAGTGAATGGTGAAGCAGGGTTTAGAAGAGATACCAAGAGAAAAAGTGTTGCCAGCGACTATGGATAGGGATAAGTTACAGGTCCATGATCTCCTACGTCCTGAAAGGACATGGCACATAAAGAAGAAGAAAGAGAAATTATTAGAAAAATTGCTATGTTGTCATTCAACCAACGCAGTGGTTGAATATATTCTTAAGTTCGACATTGAATGAATCTAGGCAGCTTTCAGCTTCGCTACTAAGTTCTCAACCGAATTTCAAACAGTTTATACAGTTAGATAGAGCATCTCTATAGCTACATTTTGAGAAAAAAAATTGAATTTTGATTCAGTAGAAAAATGGTTACATCAAAATATGTGAAGTCCGAAAAGAAAGACTAACTACATAAATACGCCTGATTAGCGTTCCTCTTATTTTTACGTCTTTTTAGCGTTATTCTTTTTGAGTCTGCTCATCGTTCATCTTTTTACGTCCGCATCCTTTGTAGAATTATTTTCGTTTTCCTTTATTTCTTAATTATCTTAATTCTTCATGTGTTTTTTGTTTTTGTTTCATCGTTTTTCCTAATTACTTACGCTTTAATTCAATAGATCCCAATTCATGTCGAGAAAATAATTATAAATCTTTAAATTTCTTACTTAAAATATTGCAGCTAAAAACAAAATTTGAATTATTATTACCTTCAATATTTTAAGTAAGAAAATCCTTTTTATTTTTACTTCACTAGAATATCTTGTCCTGTTCTTTTCCAGGTTTAATATAATTTTAAGAATATTACTTTTCATGCGCGCATTTCCCCATGTAATATAGTATTTTTCAGACTATTGCGACATCAACATGATCAACAGAATGTGGAGAAAAATTCCCGGGCATCAGAAAAAATACAGACGGTAACAAATTAACAAAATTTCAATAAATTATAGAAATGTTATTATTAAAGAAAGAACGATTGACAAATACAAAACTTGCTGGGCTAGAAAAAAAATTAAAATAGAACTGAATACGGATTTCAAGATTAATAGAACTAAAGATACCAAAAATGTAAAAACATAATTAATAATGATAAAAATGTAGGTCCAACAAAGATCAAATTTATAAAAAAAAAAGGAATAAAATAATGACAAGAAAACCAATTAACATATGAATAAAGCGGTCCAGATAATGAAGAAATTGGTGTGATTAAAACAAGCAGGATAAGAGAATTAATAATAATATAAACGCTAAAATTGAACAGACGACAAAAATTAAGCAAAACCATATATTATTAAAAATCAAAATGGAAAGGATTAAAATAGCAAAGAAAGCTATCATTGAAATAATAAATGAACTTACACTCACTTAAATGAGGTAATATTCTGCAACGACTGTAATAACATCAGTGAAAATACAATAAACAAGTTCTTCTCGGCATTTTTGTCCAATGTTTTCACCATAAGTCGGAATAGCCATTTCTCCACTTTACATGATTGTCCAACTCAAAAGGAGTACTGAAAATAATATGCATATATTACTGAAAATAATAATTTTCGTTCTTTTCCATTGTTATGCAATAGATATCGGCACGGAATGAAAAAGCGGAGAGCCGATTTCGAATTCCAGTCAATTTGTTTTATTTCCTTACGCATAAATCACCATTGGGAAAGATATTAATCCATCTCTTCTCCCTTCAGATATGGATTAGATAGGAGTACAGGGTGGGTTCAAATCTCCTTGGGAAAGGTATTAACCCATCTCTTCTTCCTCCTGTTAGGGATGAATAGGAGTACTCTCTAGCCTTGGTTCGCAACCAGTCTACCGCTAAAAGAAAAGGCCACCATGTGCAGGAAAATTTGTTGCCTAGTCAATCATCTTATTTCTAAATAGTGTTCCAGCTTGACAAAAACAAATTGACGATTCAAATTTTCCAAGATGTCTTACTTTTAACTAATATGAAAAGGCTAAAATTAAATAAGAGGGGTAACAGATGTAAAAAAAAATGAAAAATTACCAAAATTTTCTAAAATAATATTTTCAGAAATAATTTAATTCATTAGCGAATAAGTTCTGAAAATTTAAATAAAATTCGACAACTATCTAATTCTTGCAAGACTTTTCAAATTATTAATGTGTTTTTATTGCAAAAGGCGCTAATTCAAAAATATGGTACTTAACTGACTAACTCTACAAGTACCGCTAGTGTTATATAACGTAGTATTATTTACCACATGGTCGAGTTATTGGTAATTAAATCGGTTCTATCATCAGGCTCCTTTGATAATGAGGGTAGCTCGACACCCAGCAGGATTAAAAACTAGACCTGCCAAAGAGTGGATTAATATTTTCATGAAATCAACAGCCATCCAGCTCAGGCCCAGAGATGTAGAATTGCCTACATGCCCAGATGCGAGATAATTAATCCTTTAACCTTCGACAAGGTATCCAACTAGAATTAAAACTATTGAGGTTTGACAGCATTCTTCTGTCTGGGGTACTTTTTTAATCATTTCACCACAAACAAAATGAATTAACATTTTTATAGGATCAATGGCCATCGAATGATTATAAAGGGTCATTATGGCAAAAAATAATAAAATAAAGGAAAGTTTAAGTTTGTGGGTTATTTAATGCCAAAAGGTGGGGTTTTAAAGTTGTTGTTTTTTAATGTTCGGTTATAGTGAGAAAGTTGATTTAGTCAGTTTTTTTTTTAATTTCTTTTATTCTTTTTCATTTTAGAAAACTGAAAATATCTTCTAGTTTTGTATTCAAAAATGTTTTGCTGAGAATAATTTTTTTCCTTCAAAAATGTGTTATGGTAATATTTTTTTCTTCAAAATGTATTGTTAGTAATATTTCTTCTTCAAAAATGGATATTTTTCTATAAAAGTTTATTTTATGTATATATTTTTATAAAAGTGAAATTTTTATACTTTCATAGTATTTTGACCCCAGTTTCGGAGTTAACTATTTGCCCATAGCTAGGAGGTGGCTCCTCACAACCTCTCAATCAGAGGCCTTGCTGCTGGATGCAGTTTACCGTCATGTCCAGAACCTAAAATAAAGGAATTGGAATTCTACGAAAAGCAGTTTCAATTGTAAAGGAAATATCAAAAATAATAAAAATAAAAAACAGGAACTTATTTTAAAAATCAAGGCTTTGTATCATGCCGAAGGAGTAAATGACACAGTCACTATAAAGTATATACTGAAGAAATGCATCCATCTGAACGAAAAGAACATATGAGTAAAGAATTAAGAAAAACAATGAAGCAAAAACAAAAAGACACCATCACATGAAGAATTAAGATAATTAAGAAATAAAGGGAAATGAAGATACTTATACAAACAATGCAGACGTAAAAAGGAAGAACGCTGAGCAGATGCAAAAAAAAGAACGCTAAGAAGACGTAAAAAAAGAAGAACGCTGATCAGGCGTAAGAAAATGAACGCTGAGCAGATGTAAAAAAAAAAACGAGGGACCGTGTGCAGACGTGAAAAGAACGCTTGTATACGTAAACAATTGAAACGCTAAACAGATGTAAAAAAAAAAAAAAAGATGAACGCAAATGGAAGTACAATAAGTTCTAATAAAATCAAAATATTGAAGTCCCCAAAACTAAATAAAATCTACTTAAACGTATGTACATGCATACACAAACATTAGTAATTCTATCCTTTAATGCATCCCATATTTAAACTCATATCCACAACCCGACTATAAATCAATATAAATTTAATTTAACTGATGATGCTGTTAAGCCCCAAACTTACTGGCAATACTTGCTTATTTATGACTACAATATATTAATATCACTTTTAATTATTTTTTTTTAATACAATAAAACTAAACAAAGCAATAAGGCTACTAAGATAAAAGAGACTACTATATATGAAAGAATATGAGAAGAAATAAAACATTATTTGACCTATTGTTCTCGTCTGTATTGACCTCATTACGACATTTCGGCCGTTGTACGCGCCATCCTTCTTCAGGAATTTCGAACCGAATCCTTTATTACGACCAGTGGGGTATATCATTGTCATTCCAAGTGCGATGCTACTTCTGATAGACATGTAGTTATATCCTTTTAATTTAACTTTCTAGGTTAGTTGTTCACCACTGCTGTAGCCTGGTATTGAACTCACAACTCAAGTTGTTCAAGTCACTGAAACTAACCAACGTCTATATCTACGGAGCCATGCGACCTTGAGGACAATGTAAATAGTGTAAATAATTCCTCATTTCAGAAGTATAAACAAACAGAAAAAACGTTATGAAGAAGAAAAACATATATTCTTAAATCTGACATTAAACAAGATTTAAGACAGAATATAATGATTGAAATGGCATTTAAATTTTTAAAGGTCTAAGTTGACTGAAAATCAAAAGGCCGGGAAAAGAGTTCTACAAGCGATAAATGAGAGAGAAGAAACTTTTACCATAGAAATTAGGTTGCATCTAGCTATTTCAACTGTAAAATAGCGAGACCTACCTGGCAATCTAGTATTGTGCCAAAGATGAAATTGCAAATATCAACAACTGATCAACAAATTATTAGAAAGGTAAACATTATATTGATAAACTATAATAAAAAGCAATTGATAGTGTTTCAAATGACTGAAGCGTGTAAACATTAAAATGATTAACAACTTTTCATTAATTTGTTTTGATTCCAGTTTGGAAAACTGATAAGAACTTTAATCGTAAACCATGTAAACACATATACTGCCGATGTCAATTTAGATTAATGTTTCATTCGTTTATTTTCACGTTCTGGACTTAACAAGAGACGACACGTTTTTTCGAAGTTGCAGAAGATTAACGGGTTTGGAGTTTAATAGAATTGCTTGATTCGTTTTCTACACTATTTGCAATATTTGGAGTATTGTCCTCATCTTTGTTGCCATTTTCCCGACGTTTCGGCAGTTGCATGCTCCGGCCTTCTTCAAGTGCAAGGAATTTCGAACCGAACCCTTTATTACGATCACTGGGGTATATCATTCTCATTCCTTGCGAGCCGCTTCTGGTAGTCATGAGTTATCTCCCTTTAGCCCGACTCTCTAACTTACTTGTTCACCATTGCTGTAGCCTGGTATTGAATTCATAACTCTTTGGTTCAAGTCACTGGGACCAACCAACGTTGAAGGAAAAGGGTTACTTATATTATATACATGAACACGTGACCGAGTGGTTAGAACGTTCACTTCGAATCTCATCACAGTCGATTAGTCAGGACTTTTGAGGTTATCAGCCTAGGGATTCAATCCCAGCGTTCAAAACACTTGAAAATTCCGTGAAGCCCTTACCACGCATTGACCCAAGCATTGTGAGGGAAATTGGGTAGACGGAACTATTTGGGAGCCATTGATGGTTGTGCTAACTCGAAGTCAGCGTGACCGAGATTTTGAGCGTACTCAGCATAGTTGCGGTATAAAACACAGGTGGGCTCTGTCGGTGTTGAACAAACAAAATGTGCCTAAGCAAGCGTTTGCAACAGGGATTACATAGCCGCCATAGTAAACAATCGTACTTTCGTACGAGCGAAAAGCCATTATACTCACCATTACATTTTGTCACTATGTCTCAACCGATACATTCTTCGTCCTTCCTCGTCTTGCGTGACATTCACAGAATAATCATTAACATGAACCTACTTACTGACACTAGTATTATAACCTCAGCTATTTTGCCGATTAAGTTTCAGCCGATGCATTCTCTGTCCTTCCTCATTTCCAGACAAACTATTGATATCAATACATTACTGCCACTAGCATGAAAATGTTTCTTTGTGTGTGTGTGTGTGTGTGTGTGTGTGTGTGTGTGTGTGTGTGTGTGTGTGTGTGTGTGAGAGAGAGAGAGAGAGAGAGAGACTAGGTTTCAGAGTCTTTTCATTCTCTTTAACTCTCAATGCCCACCTGCGTCTTAGTGGCATTATCATCTGGCTTGGGGTGAACTGATTAAAAATTATATAGAATCCATTTATTATGAAAACTAGCATTTTAAAAGGGCACATGGCCCAGTTGATAAAAGTGTTGATTGAAGTAATCTAGAGTTGTGAGTTTAATACACGGCCTTAGTAGAGGGAAATAAAACCTTGGAGAGTTGAGTTAGTGAAGATATATAACTGAAACTAAGATATCCAGAAAAAGTATAGAGTGTGGAACTTGAACAATCTACCTCGGAGGACAAAATACAGGGTTCGGTTCGAAATTTTAAAGTATATCTCCTGAAGAAATCTGGAGCATAGAACGGCTGAAACGTCTCTATGAAGATAAAAATGAGAACAACAGTCCGAACAATGTAAATAATATTTTAATTTTGATTTTTTGTCACTGTTTTAACAAATGCACTCTGCGTTCTTTCTTTTGTTTTGTGACATTCACATGCGACTCATTGACATCAAATCGCGTATTACTGTCACTAGAATTCTAATCTTTGTTGTTTTATTTTGTCACTAGGTTTCAGCAGTTGCATTCTTCGTCCTTTCTGATTCTGCGCTATATTTTGAAAAGAAACAGTGTCAACCCATTTATTATTTTAACAGATAACTTAATTATTCCCCTTTTTAAACTATGTTTTTTTAACCGTCGGATGTGCTTTATGGTGTAATGGATATCGGCTCGGAACGAGAAATCGGAGAACCGAGTTCGAATTCCAGTTGAATTCGTTGCATTCACTTGCGCGTAAATACCCTTGGGAAAGGTATGAATCCATCACCTCTCCCTCCAGCTATGGGTTGAATATCAGGACAGATTGGGTTCTGTATCATTGGCAACCGACTGCAGGAAAATCTTCTGCTTTACCAGATATTGATCAAAAGAGTGTATCACGTATGTCACTTAACTGACTGACTTTAACCGTTCACTTCTTCGGCCCGCTTAGTGTTAAGTATTCACAGAGTAGTATGGATTTATGTCCTTATTAAAAGCTCCACGTATCTTGCTTTATGCTAGTTTAAACTGAGATTACAAGTTATCTGTAAACTTATTTCTTTAATTTTCTGATGCAGTCTAGCCCGGCAAAATGCTCTCGTATATGTCAGGTTTTACTGGAAATAATATGATCAGTGATATTTTGTTGATATTTTACTTGACCCTTAAGCGATTCTCGTATGAACACTTAATTTACTTTCAATGCCTCATGTTGGCCTCCGGCTTTCCACAAGGTCTTTCGGTTATGTTTTTTTCACTTCTTGAAGACGATCAACATCAGTATTGATCCAAAGATAGTATCCACGAGAAGACCAGCAGGTTTGCCTTGCAAATGCAATCCAAAATAAGTCTGAAAATCAATGAAGATGAGTATAAAATTTGACCACCAACTGACTGGCTATACTGAGCTTCATAACGAAAGATATTTTAAATCTGTGCATTCAAGAAGTTTCTTTCGACTAATGTGGCCATAATGAACCTGCTGGATTGGTTCCGATAACTATGTTTTCTCCACGGATGACTCTAGTATTCGAGCCCGATTGGGATTTCGATAATTTCTACGCCCATTATATTCATTTGGTTAGTACTTATGCTTGGTTAATATGATTAACTCTTTAATACTGACATGAACTGAAAAGGTTGTATTGAATGAATTGCTAGGGCTGCAACTTGGAAAGTTGGTTGCCTGTGTCATGCTTGAGAAATTTGCTCGCCAGAATCTACCGTTCACATTTATAAGTCGACAAATCGTCCATTTGGGACGACAAATCGGGGTGCCGAGTTTGAATTCCAGTTGAATTCCTTGAATTCACTTAGGCAGAAATACCCTTGGGAAAGATATTAATCCGTCTTTTCCCTCCAGTTGTGAGTTAAATAATAGGACAGATTGGGTTTTATAGCCTTGGCTGGTAACCAGTCTACCGCAGAAAGCAATGGCAACCTACTGCAGGATAATCTTCTGACCAGTCAGTCATTTCACTTTCGAGACATGATCGCCCAAAGCGTGTATTACGTATGGCACTTAACTGACTGACTCAAAATAATTATTTTTTTTTATTTTTCTCTTATTCTTTCACACTCAGTAAACTTCTTGTGTTTAGTATCATTATTGCATTGCTAGGAGTGAACAGATTAAAAAAAATCAATGTGTAAACAAATATGTGGCAAAGTGACCATTTCGGTCATGATTTTAGTGGTGTAAGAATAATGCTTCGTGGCTGCAACTAATGAAATTGCCATACTTAATAAAGATAAATGACAATGGGGAAACAGAAAACTGAGAAAACTATAATAGAAAAACAAATCTCCTTATTCAATAACATCATTTCGTTATTTCTTGCTAGCTACATCCATCAGTATGGACGACGCTAGTCTCTCAGAAAGCAACACACTGTGCCTCCTCGGCCTCACTCTCTCAATCGACCTCAAGTGGAACGACTATATCGAATCAATCGTTACTTCTACTGCTAAGAAGATTGGGTGCATGTGTTGAACCAGGAAGTTTTTCTTGTCACAATGTATCTTGCACATTTATAAATCTACTATTTGTCCGTGCATTGAGTACTATTGGCATATCTGGTCGTGTGCTCTTTCTATTCATCTCGGGGTCTTAAACAAAATCCAAAGAAGTGTCTGTAACGTAATCAATCCTGATTTAGCAGAACGACATCAGTCACTTCTCACCGACGGTGTGTGATTTCCTCTGTCTTTTCCACAAATATTTTCACGGCTTCTGCTCCGGAGAGCTTCTTTCCCTGGTGCTCTGACAACATAGACTTACTCGTGTTACTAGATTGTCATCTAGGTCCCACCGTTTTACTGACAAAACAGTCAAATGCAACTTTCACTTCTACTCCATCAGCTTCTTTACTCGCATTTCTCACTAGTGGAACTCCCATCCATGTATTTGCTTCTCTTATACCTACAATCTCAAAAAATGTAAATACAACGTCAATTGCCATCTTCTATCTCCTTGATTCCGATCTTTCTCTTATCCTTTCTTCGACATCCCCTGTATATTGTTCTTTTTTTTTTCTCTCTCTCTCTCTCTCTCTCACAGGACCCCCACTGTTGCACAGGGAGTTGTAACTCCCTGTGTCGCATTGGAGGTCTATCTTACTTTGGGCAAAACGATTATTAAAAAAAAGAACTCGTGATACTTTTTCGTTACTTGTTTGGTCCCCACATATATTTCGTCGTTTCATCGTCAGCTGTAAATATTTTTGCATAGTCTCAACAGTTTCGTAACAGACTTTTATCATTATTATGCAACCAGTTATGCAACATGTTAGTTTTAAGGATTTTGTTTGTTTATCTACCACAAATTTACTATAAGAGATAAAGCAATAGAACATGAGATAATCTGCATCTGAAGTAGTTTTTTCTAACACAGTGAGAAGCTACAAAACTAAATTATTTACTTAAGAACCCGAGTCATGTATTTAAGTGGCCTCTTCTCATATAGATATCATGCATGTCATCCATATTGGACTGGGGTAAGAAATGGCTAGTAAATTTTAATGCTTCTAAAACGAAGCTACTGTCAATTAACCATCATCGACAATCTCACCTACCTCCCATTAGCATGGACCAGGCTTGCCTCCCAGAGAGTAAAACACTACGCCTCCTTGGTCTCACACTTTCAGTGGACCTCAAATGGAATGACTATATCGAATCCATTGCTAAATCCGCTGCTATGAAAGTCGGTTCTCTGTGTAGGGCCCGGAAGTTTTTTCCGTCTAAATCTATCCTGCACATTTACAAATCTACCATCCGCCCGTGCATTGAATACTGCTGCCATATCTGGTCGGGTGCCCCTGCTGTTCTCCTCGGGCTTCTCGATAAGGTTCAGAGGAGGGTCTGTAATGTGATAGATACCGACTTGGCAGACCGCCTGCAGTCTCTCTCTCACCGGCGAGACGTGGCTTCGCTGTGTCTCTTCTATAAATACTTTCACGGCTTCTGCTCCGATGAACTTAGATCACTGGTGCCCCCTAAATACGAATTTGCACGAGATACTAGATTAGCAACTAGATCCCACCTTTTACAGTGAAACCGATAAAATGCAGCCGTAACTTCTACTCCAACAGTTTCTTTCCTCGCACTTCCCGACTGTGGAATTCTCTTCCAAACGATTGCTTCCCCGACGGCTACAATCTCCAGGAGTTTAAATGTAAGGTCAATAGACACCTCCTGTTGACCTTACTAACCTGCTCGACACTCATCCTCGCTATCCTTACTCATCTATCACCTTTCTCCTGACATTCCCTATGTCTATCCACTCCTTCTCTTTACCTTCCCCTATGTAGCCCCATGCGCAATAGTGGCAGTGGAATGCCTTGCTTGGGGTGAGATGATTAAAAAAAAAAAAAACTAGTTCAGAAATTTTGAAAACTATTAGGCATATACATCCGTTTTCTCAGACCAATATTTAAATGAGGTCCAAGGTGGATGAAGCCTCGAATTCTTAAAGAAAACTACCCTTCATCTTATTGACTGGTACTACAGAAAGGCAATAAAATTTAACCTGGTTGCCTCAGTAATATCATCTGGCGTTACTGCTTTTCCGAGAACGACTGATCCATGAAGATGCGGATTTCGGTCACTCTTCCACCTACGTTTCATCTTTTCTGTAGATATTACAAACTTAGCCAGTTTTATTGATGTCGAATTGGTAACCTCAACATCCTGCTTCAACAAGAAATATAGGTGCTATCCAATGAGATCTTATGAACTCTTCTTGAGGAGCTTCGTATTTTTCCAGTTTGCATTCATGAACGCAGTTGATGTTTACCTCAAAATGAAACGATAATTCGACGACCGGAAAATTATGTTAATTAATCAACCAGGCGAAACGCTCAAGAGGCTGAACGAAAAACATCATCAATATATACTTTGACGCTCCGTTTGTAGTTGTCATATTTCAAAAGAATATCTTAATTCATAAAATTCGCATCCCACGTGCTATTATGTAGTGTTAATCGTCATTGAACCTGTAAATATTCTGAACCGAAAGAAATTACAGCAAAATAAATGAAGATAATATGTAAACAATGTAGTAATGGTAATTGTAATGTTAGCCGTTTCTTTATAAGGAAATATTTGGCATTGCATTGATTGAACAGTCTATGTTATATTTATAAATTCTTTCTTTAAAAATGTTTTTTTTTCAGGAAAATAGGTTTCTATAGTGTCAATAGAGGGTTCGTTTCTTTTTTTTTCTTTTTGAGGGAGGGGGTAGTAATGTGGAAAGACGATCTTTTCTGTTAATTCACCCCAAATAATGAAAAGTTACTTATCGCAAATATTAATTCCCCCTTAAGAAATTATAAAATTTAAATCATAGTTTATTTAGCTTACCTTGCAACAGTTCCCTCAGAATTAAAATGTTTAAAAAAATTCAGGTAATTATTCACATTTCGAAAGTTTGGATGATATTCGAGGTAATTACAAATAATTTTTTTTAAGTAAACAAAAAATGATTTCGGCTTGTTTATCGGGGTGATACAGAAAATAAATACAGAACCCACACTTAGAAAAAGCGCTCCTGATTTGTCCACATTTGGATGATCGCAAAAGTCAACCCAACCGGGGTGCAATGGAAAGGTCTCGCTCTGGGAAAATTTGGTGAGAATTTGAGTAAATATAAATTCCTTTTTTGGGGGTGGTGGGTAGTTAATATTTACAGGTGAATCAATAGAAAAGATCTGATCTTGATTATACCATTGTTTTATCTTCACGTTACATGTGATATCCAGTTTAATTGTTGCTGCTGTTGAAACGCCTCAAGTGGTGTGGTTTCCGTTATTTGGTAAAATTGATTGTTTGTGATTCTGTAACGCGTGGTCCCCGATGGGTTTCAATAGTGCAAAGCCATTTTTAATCATTGATCTTAAATATCGGCTTATAGATGAGTTTGGCGTCACGTCTGACATCTAGATATTAGGCTGGCAAAAAAAAGCCATTTTGCGAAGAGGGGGATCATCTGTTTATATTCTTTCATTTGTGTCTCTGGTCCTACATCCTTGTACAAATTAACTGAAACAAAATGAATAATATCTTCCTAGAATCTTGCACGCTTGATCACGTTTACTTCGTCTCTTGGCTTTGTTTTCCTCTTCCGACCGCATTTTCCATTACGTGTTAGACTAACGGATCCAGTTTGTTTCTTCGCCTTGATGACACAACTGACATTTGCAAGGTTGACACCAACAATATCCGAAATCTCTCTGTAAGGCTTGCCAATGTGTTCGTACAGCGTTACCATTTTTGCATGCTTTCTTAGAGTAACGTCAATCGTAGTCAATGGCGTAGGATAACTAATCGATAGTCGAGACAACAGTGTCTTGGTGGAATAAAAATCTGATGCAATCACGGATGACGCAATATTTTCCAAGGTCGAGCAAATTTCATCATACATCACGAAAATAGATTCATATTATACACCACAGCAAATGGCCTAATCTGAATAAAAAATAGACATCGATTACACTCTTTGTCTCTAGTGGGTTTAAATCTGAGCGTATGGCAAAAGAAAGGAAACTAAATCAGTTGTTTTAATTAAATTGCACAAGGGTGTATATATCAATATTTCTATCTCAACATTATTTATATTGTTCGGATAGCTGTCCTCGTTTTTATTTCCATATTCACAGCGTTTCGGCCATTATAGGCTCCGGCTTTCTTCAGGTGACTGGAATTTCGAACAGAACCCTTTATTTCGATCACTGGGGTATATTGTTCTTGTTCCATGAGCCATGCCACTTCCAAGTGCCTTAGTTATTTCTCTTTGTCTTAACTCAAGTTATTTGTTCACCACTGGTGTAGACAAGAATTGAACTCACAACTCTTTGGGTCAAGTCACTGAATCTAACCAACGCCTTTAAAATAGTACTTCATCATAGAAGTATAGATTATCTTTCTCTAGCTATCACAATCTCACAATGTCAGTTTCTCCATATCTCTAGCTAACTTTATATTTTCAATGTTTCAGTATTGCTGACATATCTGGTCTGGAACTTCTGCATTGTATTTAGAGATTCTC